>JAGFPH010004969.1:15376-64707 GCA_018207615.1 Philaenus spumarius | reverse complement strand
ACAATTTATAAACTTTTTATCTTATAAAACTTTTACTTCTTTACAACTTGTTTACTTTTTCATTTTCCCTTTTTCATTTTTTAGGGTGCTTTTTCACCTTCAAACTTTAACAATTATCTCTAACTTTTAAAATACCAAAAATTCCTTAATTTGTTATTTAACATTTTTTATACAATTTTTCTTACGCTTTTCAAAAATATCTTTTTCATTTAATTTTGATGAAATTTGAGAATTTCCTATAACTTTAACTCTTTATAACTTTAACATTTTTTATTTTACAAAATTGTGACTTCCATGAACAATGTTTCCACCTCCCGTGTTTCACATTTACCCATAAAATTCATCAATTTTATACTTTTATTTAACACCTTATTCCTGTATAAAAATAACTAATTTTTCTAAGTCTTTCAGGCAACTTGAAACAAGTTCCTGGACAAAAGTCCATCTCTGTTGACACAGTACAGTTGGCCGGGACTTGTCGTATTCTAATCTAGTTAAGTATAGGGTGTACCTCAACTCCTGCTATGAAATCTTGATTTTTGCAGTTTTACAACAAAACTCAATTTTTCATGCATTGCATAAGGTTTATCCGTTGCAACATATATATATATATATAATTTTTAATGACACCCCAAAACGTGTTCTGGAAACCATTGCTCATTGATCACTTCCTCTCTTGGTTTCCTAATAATAGGAGTCGCTGCAATAACTCGACTTTCCTATTAATGAGAATCGGCCAAAAAGAAGACGTATACTTTTGTTAAACAAGATTTCACTCAACTTGTTAAAGGTTTTACCTGTAACTTGTACCTTCATAGAAATAGGACCGGTTGCTTCCGATACTATGATCAGTGCACGTTTCATAAATTGTTCGAGTCTATAACAGTAAATATTACCACAATGTGTTTCATTCGATGTTTTATAAAATGGAAAACGTTTGAGTGCCAAAGTTACGAAGGGCATCATGATAAACGATTACTCAAAATAAGTAATGAATTCGTATCAAACACAAATGTCAGCATTGTCCAGCACAAAACCTGTTTTTAATTATTGTTCTAAAAGGCATTTGGAATTTTTTTAAATGATTAAATGTTGGCTAACTATTTGTGACGAATGATTTGTTTAAAAATGCGTTTCACTTTAGACGGGGTATTTTTTTTTTTTAAATATGTAAAAGACTGACAGAATTAATAATAATTCAACCACGTAGCTGGACCACTGACGAGAGTTGAGCAAATTTCCAAAATTAAGCTTATAGGCCTATGTTTTAGGCTTTCAACCAACAATTTTTGAAATAGGTCTATTCACGACGGTGCTGAATAACTTAAAAATGGTTCCCATGCCATTTCGCATATTGGGAGTATCTTCAATACACAAAGCATTGGGTGCTTCGCACGCCAACCCCATGGTAGAATCCAGCACATGGCTTTGAACCGGGTACTTCAATGGTATTTTACGTTTTGATCGATTTTGGGGGAACCAAGCGAGCTATAAGGTCGCGTAAAAAAACAAAATGTGCAAAATAACATCCTACATTGATATCTGTAGTAAAACCTCAAAAACAAAATCATTCTCGTCGGAAAAATCTTAAAAAATAGTTACTTCCGGTCAAAAAACGTGCTTTCGATTGTTGGATTTTTTTGGCTAATGAACTCGTACGAGCGACGTAGACAACCAACATGTGTACCAAATTTGAACCAAATCGGACTTAAAATGCGGCCACTAGAGTTCAAACACATATATACATATATATATATGATTTTTAATGACACCCCATAACGTGTTCTGAGGACCTTGATCGGTGCTCATTTGCTACTCCCGATCTTGGGTCTTACCATAAGGGCCACTGCATTAGCTAATTTTTCCTATGGAAATTCGCTAATAAGTCGACCACGCAGCTGAACCGCTGACGTGCGTTGAGCGAATTTCAAAAATAAAATTTATATTTTGTAAGGTTTCAACCAACTATTTGGGAAATTGGTCTACTCACGAAGGCGCTGAATAACTGCCTGCGTGTAAAAAATATATTACACTTTAGCCTCCAGCTCACTTAAGTCGACTCACGCGCTCCTTCGTTCCACTCTCAGGGGAAAAAAGCCTTGCTTCCTCAGGTTACGGACGGCCTTGCTTCTCTCGCAGCGTACAAACTCGTCGTCGGCCTCAGATCAGAAGAAATCTCCACGCGGATTTAAAACAAATATTTTACGTTTTGATCGATTTTGGGGAATCCAAGCGAGCTATAAGGTCGTGAAAAAAACAAAATGTGCAGAATAATATCATACATTTATTTTATTTAGATAAAAAAAAGTTGTATTCTAGTACGAAAGATCTAAAAAAATAATTACTTCTGGTCAAAAAATGCGTTTCCTGTTGTTGGATTTTTTTTGGCTAACGAACTTGTCCGAGAGACTTAGACAACTAACTTGTTTACCATATTTGGATTAAATCGGGCTTAAAATGCTGCTGCTAGAGTGCGAACACATATATACCGGGTGTCCCACGAAGAGGTCCCTATTTTTGAATTGATATGACAGACGTATAGAGCGCGCTACAGACTTGAAATTCTACAGTAGTGACTAACACATATGTAAAAGAAATACCCCTGAGTATCAGTTAATTCTGACTGATCCAAACAAAATGGCGGAAAAACAAAAAACAACAAAATCAGCAATCGTATTTTAAGGATAAACCTACTTTTATTTAGAATAGGAACAGCTATTCTCAGTTTTAAGCAATCACATAGTTCCTCATCTTTCTCAGTCTGAGATGAAAGACGTTGTTTCCCACACAGGCTATGCTAATGTGGCCAAAGCAGTTTTGGACCAAAATTTTCCTAACCGTTCGATAGGTCGTGGCAGCAGCTTCATGGACTGGCCCCCAAGGTCTCCAGACTTGACTGTTTGTGATTTTTTTCTGTGGGGCTTTTTGAAGGAGAAGGTTTATTGTCATAACATTGCGACAGACGATGAACTAATGAGGTTGATCGAAGAGGAACTGTTGTTGATACCTCGAGAGTTGTTCAGCAAAGCGTATGACTGTTTTCTATTTCGTTGTCATCAGTGCATTGCGATCGATGGACATCAGTTTGAATAAGGTTTATGGATCAAATAGATTTAATCTATTTATGAGTTACTTATATCTTTAATTCCCTAACGTTGTTTAGTGCTTAGTAACATCGTTAAAATTCAATAATTATGTTGTAACACTTAAGCAAATAAAACTATTTTAACGAAAAGGTACTATTTCTTTGATATCCCGCCATTTTGTCCTAATGTGTCAGAATTAACTGATACTCAGGTGTATTTCTTTTACATATGTGTATGTTAGGACTGTTGAGTTTCAGGTTTGTAGAGTGTTCGGTGCATCTAATATATTAATTCAAAAATAGGGACCTCTTCGTGGGACACCTGGTACATTACAACTGGCAGGCAAGAGTAAGGTTTAAATTTTCAAAATTTACAAAAAAAAAATTTTAAATTAGATTTTTGTGAACAAGCATCGGTGCCTATACGTATGTAGAGGAAAGTAGGACAAGTCCAAGCGAGACGGGGTTTATCTGCAAAGATGAACTTGGACAAGTTAGTGAAGGAAAACTAACTTAGCCTTGAAAGGCTGATTTTTATGGAAACACAGGGATTCAGGAATTTATGAATTTGTGGTTTTTATGGTTAGTTGCATTGCGCTAAACGCGTGGGTGATAACCGTGCTGGATTCAAACCATTAAAGCAAATTAAAGTAAGTTAAGGAAAAATTTAATTTTACTCGAAATCCAAACAGAATGGTATTTTTCCAAAAATAGTTGTATTAAGTAAAATAACGAATTAAGAATATTAAAGAAATTAGTAAAAGTGAGAAAGTCACAAGGCTAAAATGTGAGAAATAGTAAAATTTAGAATGTTTTAAGTAAGCCAAGTAATATTGTAATACAATATTTAAAAATAATTAAATTCGGAAGGTGAGAAGATTCACAGGTTTTTAAATTAAATAAAAGTTTTGAAAGCCAAAAATGATAAAGTCAAGTAGGTATTAGATAGTATTGTATTGGTAGTAAATAGTATTTCAGTATTTGAAATAAATTTCGGGTTATTTTTAAAAACAAAAAGTGTTAAATTCGAAAAATTGTGTTAAGCCCAAGAAAGTCACAAGAAATTAGGTATTCGGCGAGGAACTGCGACAGTACAATACATCTAAAACTGCGTCGAGGTGTGAAAATCAGAAAAAAAAGTGTCGGACGAAAGACTTCCTCGCAGCGGAACGGGAAAAGTGTTTTGCACGCGAACCAGTCGTCGGACCAAAACCGTTCGAGTTCGTAGAGAAAGAACGAAGCACACGCGTAAAGAAGAAGTTTCGCAAAGGAAAATCGGATCACACATGGAGAAGTTATGAGGAATTAAAAAGAACAATGCGAAAGGATTTAGATTCAGAACGCGTGGCGTAGGGCGTCGCAGAACCAAACACTAGAGGGGATACAGTTTAGCTAACTTAACGAAGAAAGAAGTTTGAATGAAACAATGGTTTTTAATTAAAATTGAGAGTTTTATTAAAAATATTTGGCAAATAGTTGCATCACTTAGGCCGTACCCAAGAGATAGGCCAAATTCTTCCAGTAGGTGGTAGTAACTTATTCTGCAACGATTTTTCAAATTTGGTGTTCAAAGAAATGTGGGGGGCATTCCGTTTTAGAATCGGTTCCCAAACAGAGGATCGCTGTATACGGATCGTTATAACATATATCTAATTCCGTAAGCCCAAATTTGCAAATGAAATTGTGAGCGAACGGTAGGTCGTAGAAAGCTGGGAGAGGTCTCATTTTTGAGGTCTGGGCATGCAGTTTTGGGGGAAAATATTAATTTTTGTTGTGTCACGAAATTTTGTCACGGAATGAAATAATTGCCATTTAAATAGCATGGGAATATGTAGGTGTAAATCAGGTGATTTTAGTGTTAAAAACAGGTGATTGTATATCATAATTCCCATTTAAATAGCATGGGAATATTGTATATAAATTGGAAAATTCAGCTATCATAACAACACCCGAATGTGCAGTTTTGTGATGTGTTTTGTTATTGAAGCTGTTTTTTGTTTAAAAGTGAGAATTAAATCAAAGCTTAGGCTATATGATTAAACACATTATAAAATCATTTCAAATGTACTTTTTTACTGTAACGAATAACGCTGGAAGACCACCTCGCAAAGGTAGGCCATCAAGAAGAGGAATTGCTCCTAGAAATGTAGGCTATGTATAGGGGCTATTGCCCCTACAAGCCACTAGTATATATTTTAATGACACCCCAAAACGTGTTCTGGGGACCATGATCGGTGCAATAGCTCTTCTTTCCAATGGAAATTCACTAACAATCAACGCTTTTAGGAAAATGGGTAAATTGGCGGTTAAGGACATTGTACTTTTGGTAATAAAAATATTGAAATAGTAAACTAACAAATTGATCGTTTAAAACCGGCCATAAAGTAAAGCAGTCTTCGAGAAAAGCTAATATAAACAGTATTTGGTCTTTTTATCAGTTTTAAGCATGTTTCATTATCCGTGTTTTAAAGCTTTGTATTGGACCACAGTTTGTTATGCAGTTCTACTAATTTTTCCGTTTACACACTCCCCAGCAAGAGTAAATTCAAGTAACTTGTGAATTAGTTAAATTGACCCTTGATGGAGAATTGTGTAAGTGGAGAAATTATCACAAATTAAAAATAACTTTTATTATTATTTGTCTTAGTTCTATTCTAAAAATGACCATTCTATCCAATTTACAAACTCTGTTTCTCCCTTCAACTTAATTTCACGTTCGATATTGTACATTTTACAGTGATAATTACAAACTTGTATTTTTTAAACGTTTATTTGTTTATTGCAAACATAACTTTGGGTGACATTTGCCTCAGTATCTACGAATATATTACAGCTGGGTACTGTAATTGTAAACCTGTCTGAGTTAAGTGAAATAAGCAACTCTTGACGCATAGCTAGATGTTTAGTGTTAGTAGAATAAATAATCTGATATTAATTACTTGCACCTGAACATTCCATGAACAGCTGATGGCATAGCATTAATTTGTAGGCTATGCTAATTTATAGCAATAGATATAAATAATTAACATTGTATTATAAACTTTTTAATTGAACGAAGACATTTAACATTATTTAAATTAACTAAGGTTTGATTAATCCTTCATCTTTATGTAAAAGAATAAATATATCTTTATAATATATCTAAAGGTCTTCCTAGTATATTATAATGTAACATCTTTCGTACGTATTTTAAAACAATTTAGATCAGTGGCGGATCCAGGACATCATTTTGGGAGGGGAGCTTTGTGGGGGGGGGGGGGGGTAGAGGCTTCAGTATTTAACAGTAAACCTTTTAATTATTTGAACAGAACTACAGATGTTTAAAAAGTAGATTGCTAATAGAAAAATTGTACAACTTTGACTTCAAAGAAACAAGCTTGATCAACTATTTATATCGAGCGTATTTAGGCCTAACGCTATAGAGAAAGTCTTTGGTTTCCTCCTGATTTTTCGTATCTCTCAATCACTTGGTTGGGTTCAATAGGTATCCTATATCGTGATGAATATAAAAGAGCGCCAATCCAACCAAACTTTTCTGAACCATGGTAGTTCTTGTCCACTACTTCAAGTGCCTTAAGGGCCATGTTATACGGGCGCTGTCAGCGCCGCGTTGGTATCGTCGTTAAATTCCCAAGTAATGACGATGAAAATAGGGTCGTAACGGTCGTCAACGAGGGACTCTGTCAACGTGGCGTCACTCACTTCCAAGATGGACACCATTCAGTAGGCTGTCTAGGTGTATTAAAAATAGTATAAACATTTGAGGAATTGTGTAGACGATGGGGCATTGTCTCACCAACCTCATTCCAGCATTTAGCTTTCAATTATTTATTGCTATAATCCTTTGACTTAACATTACAAAGAGGTGGCTGCTGTTCGATAACGTAAATAATTTGTTCAGTGTCAAACACTTTTAAGTATACAATAACCACTTTGAAATAGACAATAACAACTAGAACTAGGACAAAGTAGTTACTTCTGACTACTGTGGCCTCTCTGGTCTGCGCTGCGACTGCGAGTGCGCGTTGACAACGCTCCGTGTAACTTGGTTCGGCGTTGGTAGCGTAAGGTTGACGCAGCGTTTATAGCGCTCGTATAACATGGACCATGGGAGTTCCATTTACCCAATAAACCGACTTTAGCGTGATGTTGAAAACGCGGCGCTAACAGCGTTTGTATAACACTGCCTAAGGAAGAAATTACATTTACGCACTTGCACTGCTGACTGGCAAGGTACACAGAACATGAATAAGCGTCTTGATGATGGAGAAAACATGTATTTCATGTAAGATAAAAGTTGCTTAACCCTACATTGATTACTGTAGTTAATTTTGGCATGGACTCCTTTTGATATTCTTGCAAAGAGTTGTACACTGTACAATACTTTATAACATACAGCACTTTTTCGGAAGCGCGAGTAAAAAACGAATGTATCAAAGACCTGTATTAAAAAAAGTGATTACATTGTAATTCTCAAAGCAACACTGCATTATTGTATTGTACTGCAATAAACTCTCTTTATCTCTACATCTTTGAAAATATTGTTTAGATAACATAATTAATTATGCGTATATTCTCTACTTTGTAAAAAGAATAATACAGGTTATCAAATTCAAAAAAATATGCCTACTACACGGATTGTTGATGCATAATTCCGAGAACCATAGTCTAAGGCTGGCCAGTAGACCCTTACTAGCGCCTCGCCGTCGTCTGACCGTTTTATCGCAGCGCTTCAGCATATAATATTAGTACAGACTGATAAAACAAGGACTTGAGTTAAAAATATCGGGTTGGTTGCAATTCAATATTTGTGACTTTTAGATATAATGTGATTGTAATATGTACCTAAGATATTTGCCATCAAAATGTTTACAGTACCTGGCTTCCTATTTTTTCTATTTTTTTTAGGTTTTAGGGGAACGTTTAAAGCCCCCCCGTGGATCCGCCACTGATTTAGATCAGTGAAAAATAAGATAATCTAAGGGAAAATGCATGAACAATTGTGTTGTGAAGTGAAAAGTGCTTTTTCCAATTAAATTATACAAATGAAAAACTGAAATATTGCCTAAACAACAAACATTGCAATATATTTTGTAAACTACTTTTACACAGTAAATTCAAATTGTTCTATAAATATTATTAATCTTCTCTGCTTTATACATAACCTTATATTTGCCTACCTTCTGTATTTATTACCAGCCAAAGGAACCTATCTTTACTGGGGAATTAACATTGCCAAGTATAGGTTAGGTTCCTAGAGAAAAATAAATAAATAATCTCTGATACTCAATACTTCGAACAACTCAAGTATAAATAGAAAAAAGCATGTAGATTATGCTTGGGATTTACGAAATGGAGCATACCTTTAGAAACCCCGCGGCACGTTTATTTCTTAAAGGCATTGTGTACGTAAGAAATTCACGGTACATTTTTTGGCAGAAATTCTATTATCTTTCATTTTAAAAATCTCCAAAATTAGTGTCCGATGTAAGTAAAATGATTGAAAGCCCGAAGTTTGTATTTCCTCTAACATTAAATATATTTTAACACTAGCTGTATCAATCTCAGTCTAGATCCTTTCACTGCAATGCATGAGTGAGTAGTACTCGCTTGCCTCCCAAACCCCGGCGCCGACCTATGGCAAAGCCAATGCAAACAGACTATTGCACACTCTGATATTTTCACCCAAATGACAATCAAACGGTGATCTATACATAGCTAATGTAAGACAGACATTTGTAAGACCAGCCTTGATAATTCGAATTGCGGCATACGTTGTAATTTCACCATCAATATTTCAGTTGACTGTTAGCTGTGAAGATAATTACTTTCAAGAAACCTGCTTTTTTCTTCACTGTAGGCCTAACCTAAAATTATGTTAATTTGATTATCCAAATCAGCTGTTTTATTTCTAATATGAAACAACAGATGTTTGAATTGGATTGTAATAATGTAAGTATTTCGCGTAAATGTTTGTGTGTTAGCTTTTAGTTTGTTAATACAACCTAAAAAAGCTGTTGCTTTTAAAGAATAAGTGGTTTTTATGGTAATGGATGTAAACAAACATTTTTGCTATTATCCGGAAAGCTGTTTCATCAGAATTTCCACTATCTTCACTTTTTTAAATACAAGTTTAGCAAAATCCTTTGTTTGTGTGCGTTTACGACGCCATAAGAATATAAATTAAAATGTTCATATTTGAATCTTAAAGTAGTTTTTTCTCCAGGTTGATTCTATGCCAGACATTTAGTCAGGAAAAAGCCTCTTATATAAATAAATGCCTCTTATATAGTCTCTATTTATATAAATAAATGGTTATTGGTTTCTTTGCCCCCTATAGGCTCAAAAACTATTCGACCAGTTTCACTTAACATTTCACAGTTTATCATTAAAGACCAAAAGTTCCTGTAATTTACAATATGGCTGATTTTTTTTATAAGAACATTAAAGTATGTACATTAACATAAAAAAAGTTTACCAGTCTATCGATTTCCCAAAGTCAAAAAAAATCGATTACATTTTTTTTCGATATTCCTTAATATTTCAAGCTGGGTTAAAGATAAATAAAAATAAAAATACCACCGTGTAGGGGAAGTATTTTTCAGTAAAAAAGGTCACATGTATTTATTTCGTCGGAGCAATGGTTTGTCTGGAAAAACATCGATAATGCAGGTATGTATTTCGCAGCAGGGGAAATCACTAAAAGGGGAACTCTCATTCATATATGAAGCGTTGGCTCATCCTAAATTGGCTGAATTTTAATATATCGAATTGAAACTTGACATAGGAGTTAAAATATATATTTTAAACATGTATGCTGAGTCTCAGCTTGTTATCTGGAAACTGACCCGATTTAGAGCCATCAGACTTATCTACGAGCCTCACGATTTTTAACTTACCGAAAGCTGAAGGCGTTTCAATCTATTCCAGTTCCGTAAATTTTTGGAATATCAACATCAAATTTGTTTTACAAGTTGAATACACCAGTATACATATTCTGAGTAAGTATGAACGATTTTTTCGGGTTATTTTTAAAAACGAGGCGCTTAAAAATAGTCTTCTGTTTTACCTACCTCGTTTTAACTATAACACCTTTATATTCAACGACTCCATTTTCGACACTATTGAACATATCAATTTAAAAATTGGGACAGAAGTTACAAACACAATTGTTATTTCCTATACTTATTTTAAAAACGATATTTAAAAAATTTACTAATCTGCAGCCGATCAACTCAAGCGTTTTCATGAAAAATCAAAAAAGGTCTACAATTATACTTTTTTAAGTTACTTGTGCTTTTAAAAGTAAATATAAAAAAGGTTTATACTCCTTGATCTCGTTTGAATCTATATATTTAACTGGTAAACAAACTTTCAGGTTGATATTTTGAAAATTTTCTAAACTGGAGCCGTTTAAAATGAGTTCGTGGGTCCGGTACTCCTAAAATTGAGAAAAACGTTGATAAGTCAAGTGACTCTAGATCGGGTAATTTTCAAGATAACAAGCTGAGACTCAGCATAAATGTTTAAAATATATATTTTAACTACCATGTCAAGTTTCAATTCGATATATTAAAATTCAGTCAATTTAGAATGAGCCAACGCTTCATATATGAATGAGAGTTCCCCTTTTAATGATTCACCCCCCTGCAAAATACATACTTGCTTTACAAATATTAAGGAATATCGAAAAAAAAATCGATTAACTTAATTGTGAAATCGATAGCTTGGTAAACTTTTTTTATATTAATCCACATACTTTTAAGGTAGGGTACTTATAAAAAAATCAGCCGTATTGCAAATTACTGGTAGTTGTAACCTACACCGACTCGGCTATTACTACATTTTTCGAGGTTGAAATGGAGTTTTACTACCCCTATCCAATAAATATAAATTAAACTAACTTCCTACAAGCTATACAACTCAAAGTATGTAATATTATTTTTAAATATACAAAACGGTTTGCAATTTGATAACTTCAGTCAAAGAGATGAAATGGAATAACTACCCTTCAAATTAAATATTAATCCATACATTTAATTTTTCCATATTCTCAAAAACTACTCAACTGATTTCACTAAAATTTCACAATTATCGCATATTAGTACCAGAATGTTTTAGAGAATATCATCGCTACAAACAAATTGATTTAATTGGGGTAGCTACGTTTATACAAAACAAATAAATTATACTAAACTCCAACAAACAATAAAGCTAAAATTATTAAATATTATTCTAAATTGATATAAACAAATATTTGCAATTCGATTAAGTCAAAGTGATGAAATGAGGTAACTATCCTCAAAATTAAATCAAACAATAGCGAAGCAATGCCGGGTCCAATAGTATATACAGGGTGTTCATAAAGTCCCTTTAATCTCCCTCATTATTTTTGTTACTGAAAATAAGTTAACAAAACTTTGTATATATCTTGTGTTGAATAACAGGACAAATATTTTGACCAATATGACCCTCTATGATTTTTGGGCTTAGGCTAGGGGGGTTAAAAGTTTCAAATATAAAGGTAGGTCATGTAATACACCATTGAAAAGCTTATTAAAAGAGAAACACAATGGCGCAAACTAGAGCTTGGTATCTTGCTTCGTTTCAAAGTAATCGACAATCAAAGTTCTGGAAAATTATACTGTTATCGTAGCATCAAAGCAGGTTGTTAATTTGTCAATATTAGGAATAAGTAGGTTGTATGTTATTTTGTTAACTTATTTTCAGTAGCAAAAATAATGAGGGGTCAAAGGTACTTTATGACCACTCTGTATATAGGTGGATTGAGTGTTACGTCTGACAATGCTTCCAGTAATCGCGAAACTCCTGTAGTTCCAAACTGATAACAAAATCTACTGATAACGGTATCCAGATATTGTTTACCAGTATAACTTGTATTTGAATCGGTTATACAACGAACTAAATAACAGCAACTTGCGTTGTTATTAGTTTATTTGTCGGGAAACACGTCCGAACATTAGTTCGTCTAGACAATTATACTGCTGTAATTAATTACCACATAAACAACCCCTTACAATCCCTTGGAGATTCCTGATAGCACTTTATAATTACTGCCAAATCCCCAGCAGTGGGGTTCAAGTTCTCAACAATTAATTACAATACAATAAACCTTGAAGTATTGTCTAACACCGACAACAATCGTAGTCATGGTAACCTGCCGGATAAACATTCGAATACAAAATATACAAGAAGGAAAGGTTTGAGATTAAATCGATGCAGTAAAAATTCGACTGCATCACGCATTAAATACCGTAACATTCCCCGCACTTAGTTTCGTCACTATTCCTCGAGCTATAGAGTCATTATAATACCTTAGGCAGATTTAGACAGATTGCGTTTTATTTTTGCCCAATCAGTGGACAAGAAATACAGGATAGGCAGTGAAACAAGTGATTTAAAAATTAATAATAATATCACCTTAATAAGGTCCGTCACGTGACTTCTTGTCGTATCATTTAAGACGACATGTTTCGGAGCCGGAGCTCCATCTTCAGGTCAATCACTCCGAAGAGAATGTCTCACATTAAAATAAATAGGAAATACACATAAACACAACACTTTTACATAAACACAAAATCGCGCATGTCATTTAACTAGGTGCGCGACATAACCTTAAGTTTTATAGTCGGTACTACGTTAAGATGGTCATCTTTGTTTGTCTTCTTTAAGTATTTGATAGCCGTGTCGTATAAATGGTGGGAATGTAACGAAAGTTGGTCGTTCAAGATGTCGTCCGGTTTATTTTTGAATGCTTTACATATTTCGTATTCTTTCTTACCATTCATTAGCCTACCTTTGGTGCAAATGTGTAGAGCGTCTTCAGAAGCGTGGAAGTCACCCGGACTAGGACGCGACGATCTCTTCGGAGTGATTAAGACCAGAAGATGGAGTTCCGGCTCCGAAACATGTCGTTTTAAATGGTACGACAAGAAGTCACGTGACGGACCTTATTTAGGTGTTATTATTATTAATTATAATAGTGACTTGGTACCACAAACATGCAATTCAAATTTAAAAAGTGGGCTACTCTATAATCAATAAACCAGTTCTTCCTATTGGTGGCCGTTCCCTGTTTACATCAAACATAAGGTCTTGATAATAATAAGAACAATAATAAAGAATTTATTTCCTGCGTACATAATATCATCACTATCATAACGTACCACTCATAAATAAAATAACTAAAAATACATCTCGATATTAACATAATTGTGTACTTATAACTAAATCTATACTAATGTTATGAAGAAGTAAAATTTGTTTGTATGTAGGGGGGGGGGGGTAATCTCTGGAACTACTGAACCGATTGAAAAAATAGTTTTACTAATAAAAGCTACACTATCCCTGAGTAACATAGGCTATAATTCATTTTGATAAAAACGTTTTTATTTCAATATTTCTAAATATAGTAGGAACAAATTCTTAGGTTAGACTAATGAATCATCACATTTATTTCTATAGCAAAAAATGAATAAAATAACAAATAAAACAGCTATTTGCTCCAATATTTACATTAACAGCTGATTTAAAACTTTGAAGGAATTATTAAAATTTCCAACTTTTAGGTTAGATTTTTATTAAAGTGTAGACCTGAGCCTTGCTGGTTCTTTTAAACTTTATTATAACTGCTGTTATAAAAGAACGAAATAATTTGATTTGAACATTTAACATTATTTACCATCTTAGGGTTAGTATTAATAATACTAACCCTAAGATGGTAAGAGATACATTTTTTTTTTTTTATGTAAGGCGTATTCTCTGTCTGGAACTACTGAACTAATTGAAAAAATAGTTTTACTAATAAAAAGCTACACTATCCTTGAGTAACATAGGCTAGAACTTATTTAGATTTAAGGGTTAAAACAACCCCTAAAACGGTAAATATTAATTGTTATACTTTCCTTAAAGCTAGAGAGCTGAAATTTTGTACATTTATTTCTTACTAGGGGAAACGCCTGCGCGTCAGAAAGGTTTATTTTTACTAGGGGAAAGGTTAAAAGAACCAGCAAGGCTCAGGTCTACAGTTTAATAAAAACCTAACTTAAAAGTTGGAAATTTAAATAATTGCTTCAAAGTTTTAAATCAGCTGTTAATGTAAATATTGAAGCAAATAGCTGTTTTATTTGTTATTTTATTTTTTTTTTTTTGCTATGGCAATAAATGTGATGATTCATTAATCTAACCTAAGAATTTTTTCAAAAGTTTGAAATTTAAATAATTGCTTAAAGTTTGAAATCAGCTCTTAGTGGAAAATATTGGAGCAAACAGCTGTTTTATCTGTTATTTTATTCAATTGTTTGCTGTGGTAATAAATGTAAATACATGTGATGATTTATCAGTCTAGACCTAACCTAAGATTTTTTCCTACTATATTTACAAATATTTAAATAAAAAAATGTTTTTATCAAAATGAATTATAGCCTATGTTACTCAGCAATATCGTAGCTTTTTATTAGTAAAACTATTTTTTTCAATCAATACAGTAGTTCCAGAGATTACCCCTTATATAAAAACAAACAAACAGACACATTTTACCTCTTTATAATATTAGTATAGACAAGATACATAGAAAAAGTAAACTAAATTAGTATTTCTTCGCGTTCTGCTAAGGGGTGAAAATGTGATAACAACCCCTAAAACAATACAAATCAATTGTCATATTTTCCTTAAAGTTAATGAGCTGAAAATTTGTACATTTATTTCATAGGCTACAACATACATAAAATAGTATCATAGAATGACATTTTGTTTCGTGCTGCTAATTGGTGAAAATGTAGTAATGTTGATTTTTATACTTTCCTTAAAGCTAGAAAATAAACCCTTAATAAACTAGGAAATTTAAAAATAAGAAACCACTATGTTACATCCTAATTAAAATAAATAAGATATATTAGAATTTTATAGTAGGGCCTATTTATATAAAATAACCTGTTTGCATGTACTTCGACGCGAGTTGGGTTGGCGGACGAAGGGAGTAATTAATATTTGCAAAGAAAATTATTTTACGTACAATTTTTTGTTCTACACTATATTATGCAAGCTTAAAAAACTTTGAAATTAGATAACTATATTGGCAAAACCAGTTTTTGGGAACCAGCACAAAGTTCAAAAAAATATTTGAAGAACAGGAGGTCAATGACATACCATTATTTGTAAGAATATATAACATTTAGTGATCTCAGCCTGTATCTACCTCCAAATAAACAAAAACAGCGGCGTGGAAAAACAATCTCCGAATGTAGGTGTACACTACACATCTATGACCCTGTTGTTTTCCCTATCCAACAATTCAAAACCACTCTTTTCACCACCCTACTCTGTAGTCAGTACTGCAGAGAAGTAAAACTACCACATTATTTGTAAACAATGTATTTACCAAATCTATAGCTCTCTAGATAATTAAGTGTATTATTGTTTTGCAATATATTTATTCCAAGGCCGTAGCCAGGAAAACTTTTCGAAGGAGGGGGGGAGTAAGGTCAAGACCAGGGATTTTAATTTAAACCCTTTTAACACGTTCACTGCTAAGGAAGCACATGTGAGCTTGACACTGAACTCTATGAGAAGCGGCCTACGTGCAGTGCTGCACGCCAACCCCCACATTGGGAGATTATTTTCAACACACAGTGCATGCGTGCTTCGCAAGATAACCCTTGTTGGTAGTATTTTCAATACACAGTGCATTGCGTGCTTCGCACCCCAACCCCATATTAGGAGTATTTTCAATAAACAGAGCATTGCGTGGTTCACGCCAATTTTAAGCCTATGTGCTTTGGACGCACATGTGCGTCCGCTTTAAAATATTAGTGATTGTTATGCACAATGGTTGAAAAATAAAAAATAAAGTAATTTCTACTTATTTATGCTATAAATATAAAAAATAAAAGTTCAGCTCCTAGCATGGGAAATACGAAATTTGCGTAGCAGTGAACGTGTTAAACACCAATCTCCATGCTTATTTTTAACATTTTTATATAGTTACACATGTAAAATATTATAGGATGTAAGGACGATGAATGATTTTGTTTTGTTAGAGTAAAGTATTTTTTTGAACATCCATAATTTTCTTATTTAATAGATCAGATCAAGCTCACAAGGCTGTAACCTACTGCATCCATGTGTATTGTACGTTGTAGTTTAATCAAGTAAATCTAAATATCAGTATGCATGCAATTCACAATGATGTAAAATATGTTGCTGGATCCTCTGTTGTGTTGTCTATTTTATAATTTAATTTGCACATTTTAAATCAAGTATTCATTTTTACTACTGAATTTCGGGATTTCTTAACGGGTTTTGACCCCCTAACCCCTCCCCTCCTGGCTACGGCCTTCATTTATTCAGCAGACTGTACAATGTTGCTTATTCAAGGATAAATTAAACCTAGTTAAATCCATATATTGCAGTCATTATTAATAATTGAAATTTAGCAAAATGAACGATTCTATCGCAATGTTATAATTATTTGTATAATTAAAACCATAGCAATTTAAAACATTGATTTTAGGTTTGTTTGTTAATACAGCAATCAGCTGATCATACTCTAATATTTCCTTCAACAGCTGGCTGATATCATACTTTGAAACAATTACTTGTATTTAAAATGTTTAGGCTAAATTGGTGTCGATGTGTAGACGTTAGTCGTGCTGGTTTTTTCGTCTTAGTACAACTGACTGCTGCTAAGGGTGGTCTGGACCTAACGTTAAACATTTGTTTGGGTGATAGAACAACATAAATTCAACTTAAATACACAATTTAAAAAATTAAAAATTAAAAAAAACTTGATTAGTCCAAAATTACACTAGCTAAAAGTCTGGCTTTTACATAACTAAAATACCACTACTTTAACTTGCTGCACTATTTTAAATAGCATTATTTTCATGTCAGATAAATAGTACAATGATATCCTCATTAAAAAAAGAAATAATTTAGCGACAGTGATTATTATGTACAAAACATTAACTGAAAAAAATTCCAATATCTAATAAACGCCCACCTTATCATAAGATAAGGTGTCAAGCACAGATACCTTAAATATATTTTTTAAGTGGATGTGGGAAGTAGATTTTTTTAAATTGTGTATTTAAATTGCATTTATGTTGTTCTATCACCCAAAAAAGTTTTTAACGCAAGGTCCATACCACCCCGTATACATATAGTCTATACGTATAAATAAAATTTAAGTGCCTCTCTGTGGTTTCAAAATATTTTTTTTTTCTAACCTCATATGATTATTCGCACTTTACCAAAACCTAAACATGCATTTTTCGTCTGTTTTCTGTTTTTCCGCGCTAATCTCCGGAGTGGTTGAACAAATTTTGACGAAACTTTAATTTGCATGTAGAGGATTTTCAGAGATTAATCTAGGCTACTTTTATCCCGGAAATATTTAGGCTTCCTATTTAAAAACTTATATAATGTAAAAAATTAGGGTTTTGCGAACGGAAGTTACACGAGACCGTTTAAATAAAACAACCAATTTGGATCAAAAACTCAACACTTTGAAATTATCGTTTGTTTTTTAATTTACTGTGTACGCTGGTTCGACCGTTAAATACAGGGTGGAACAAAGTTAGTGTTAAAAACTTCGGGAAATAAATAGAATAAACTATGGGTCAAAATAAATAGAAAATCCAGAATAATATTTTCGAAAAACACTTCATTTTCCAAATATCCGCCTTTTTGTTTCTTTTACTAAATAATTAATATCTAGAGAACGGTTAATTCGATTGAGTTAAAACTTGGCATGACGTTTAACCTCACAATGATCTATCTTAAGAAAAATAAACGTTTATATCCAATCATGCGTTTCAAAATCTCGGCTGTTTGAATATTTCAAACCTAAATTACTCAAAACCCGTACATTTTAACAAAAAATGTCAAGACACTTTTCTTGTAGCCCTTTTGATTCCCTATCGGATGGTGTAACTGTTAAAACAATCGAATGAAGGATAAAGCTAAGTTACGTGTAATAATTGGTTTATTCAACCCGGCATCCTATAAAAACATTGCTGTCATTATCTTTAACTTAACTATTATCTTCATCCGATTGTTTTTAAAGTTAAATCATCCTATAAGGGAATGGGCTACAAAAAAGGTACCTTGACATTTTTGTTAAAATGTATGGTTTTTGAGTAATTTATGTCTGACATTTTCAGACAGCCGCCATTTTAAAGCTCATGATTGGATATAATCTCTTATTTTTCTTAAGATAGAACATTGATAGGTTAAACTGCGTGCCAAGTTTAAGTTGAAACCGTTCTCTAGATATTAATTATTTAGTAAAAGAAAAAATGGCGGATATTTGGAAAATGAAGCGTTTTTCGAAAAAATATTATTCCTCATTTTCTATTTATTTTAATCCTTAGAACCATTTCCCGAAGTTTTTAACACTATCTTTGTTCCACCCTGTATATCAAAACAGTATGCAATAATGTGAAATGTACTCATAGATGTTAAATAGCCTTCAATACATGTAATGTTTATGTTCGTTCGGGAGTTACGGGTAACGAACTGACGGAAAACAGGGTTTTTAGCGTTTATTTTTGCATAGCTAATAATTTAAGGGTTACATAGATCAATTTTTGTGAAACCCACTGTGCGTTTTTGGACCATGTAACTCAGATCTAAAAGATTTTTAATTCAGTGTAATGGCGATGCACAATATCTAACCTATAGTCCTTTTATTTATTTAATCAAATCTACGAGCGAAGGTAGTTTATACATAGAAATAGTAAAACAGTTTTACATTTGGTCAAGTGCTGCTAAGGGTAATATTACACTGTCAAAGTTATTTGTCAAATAATTGGTCAAAGTTTTATCAAAGATCTTTGATGAAATCTTTGACAAAGATTTGTCAAAGAATACATATTACACCTGTCCAATTTCTTTGATCAACTTTGATATTAAATTAGATATATTTTCGGTTTATTAGGAAATTCCATAGGAAAAATGAGCTATTGCAGTGACCCTTATGGTGAGACCCAAGCTCGGGAGTAGCAAATGAGCACCGATCATGGTCCCCAGAACACGTTTTGGGGTGTCATTAAAATTCATATATATATGTGTATATATGTATTCGCACTCTAGCGGCCGCATTTGATGTCCGATTTGGTTCAAATTTGGTACACACGTTGGTTGTCTACGTCGCTCGGACGAGTTCGTTATTCAAAAAAATCCAACAACCGGAAGTACGTTTTTTGACCGGAAGTAACTGTTTTTTTTAAATTTTTACTACGAGAATGAAATGTTTTTAGAGTTTTTTCTAAAAATATAAATGTAAGATGTTATTCTGAACATTTGTTTTTTTACGCGAGCTTTTAGCTCGCTGGTTCCCCAAAATTGACCAAAACGTAAAATACCATAAAAGTACCCGGTTCGAAGCCAAGTGGTGCAAACTCGCAAGGCCACTAGGAGGAAAAAAATTCTACTAATGTAGGCCTATTGCGTACACACAGACAGCTGTTCAACGCCTTCGTGAGTAGACCTATTTCCCAAATTGTTGGTTGAAACCCTAAAACATAGGCCTATAAACTTAATTTTGGAAATTTGCTCAACTTGCGTGGTCGATTTATTCTAATATTTCTATTATTTTATTAACTATTATTACAAAATTGCAGTTGAAAGATCGTAATTCATATAATAACGGGTTAAGATTTCAAAAACTAATCTTAAAAAACTTGTAAATTCACTTTTACAATAAAGTAAACATAATGAAAGTCTCTTTAATGTTATACAAGAAACATAAACTTAGGCTATACTGCCAGCCCCAATATTACAGACTGCAAAACATTATTTGTAATTTCTGCTGAAGGTTTTTGCCTTACATCGCGATTTTTATAGGCATTCGTGTGAATGTTCCACAAATAATATTTTTTTTCATAATATAAAATTAAAGTTTTCATAGCTTCAACACTCCATGTAAATTTTGCCATCGCATTAAATATATAAAAGTAAAGGAAAATAAAGAATATAATGAAAACAGTAAAAACGTATATTATTTTGAGGTTAGGAGGTTACCTAAAAAATGCGTACTATAATATTTTAGTACTTTATTATTATTCTTTTTTTTTAAATCTTTGTCAAAGTTTACAACATGTAAAAGATTCATCAAAGTTTGATGAACAAATTATTTCGTCAAAGAATCGTCACATTTCTTTGATGTCAAATCTTTGACCAAAGAATTTGACGTTTATTTGATAGTGTAATATGTACCTAAGAGGTGAAAATGTGATAAACACCCCTTAAATATTAATTCTGATATTCATTTCATTTACTTTTTTTTATAAGCGAAGCAACGGGTAAATGCTAGTCATAATTATAATAATTTTATTTAGACATCTTATATTGTGATTGTTGTGTGGATAAGAAAATTGGCACAGCTTTTCATAAACACGTGTAATAGTCAAACGAGTTTCGACGGCCAAGTTATATCATCATCAGGGACTGTTACGGTTACACACTTATAACTGGTTATATTAGTAACCGTTACTGATTATGATGACTCGGTCATTGAAAAGCGCTTTACGTGGGAAACTGAGTTCATTTTATTATTTATAAGCCTATATTGTTTCATCCGAATAATTTCAGTTCGAGTTTAAATTTTAATACATTATGACATTAAACTATATATCATCTTAAGTTATTAAAACTTCAAAGCATAAAATATATTATAATAATTCGACCACGCAGCTGAACCGCTGACGTGAGTTGAGCAAATTTCCAAAATTAAGCTTATAGGCCTAAGTTTTAGGGTTTCAACCAACAATTTGGAAAATATATCTATTCACGACGGTGCTGAATAGCTGCAAAATGCTTCGCACGCCATTCCGTATATTGGGAGTATTTTCAATAAATATTGCATTGCGTGCTTCGCACGCCTTTCCGCATAATGGGAGTATTTTCAACACACAAAGCATTGCGTGCTTCGCACGCCAACCCCCGTATTAGAATTTTCTTCAATACATAACGCATTGCGTGCTTTGCACGCCAACCCCACGGTATAATCCACTACATCCTTTTAACCGGGTACTATTATGATATTTTTGCCATGGTTGTTAAGGCGTCAAAGCTTTATCAATCGTCATGACAACCATCAATGGAAAAAGTTCCGGGTTCAATTCCCATTGACCCCGAATTATTTTCTAAATGGTTTCTTAACAGACATCGTTGGCTGTGGTTCGGATTCCACGTAAAACTGTAGGTCCCGTCTTCATTAGCTCATTAGCCTTAAGTGCAAAACAGCTGGACGTTAAATTAAAAAAAATAAAATAAAATTAAAAATATATGATATTTTACATTTTGATCGATTTTCCGGGAACCAAGCGAGCTGTAAGGTCGCGTAAAAAAACAAAATGTGCAGAATAACACCCTACATTTATATTTTTTTTAGAATAAACTCTAAACAAAATTCATTCTCGTAGGAAAAATCTCAAAAAATAGTTACTTCCTGTCAAAAAACGTACTTCCGGTTGTTGGATTTTTTTGTCAAAGAACTCGTCTGAGCGACGTAGACGACCAACATGTGTACCAAATTTGAACCAAATCGGACTTAAAATACGCCCGCTAGAGTACGAACACATATATACATGTAATTTATATATATATCATATATATTATGATTTTTAATGACACCCCAAAACGTGTTCTGGGGACCATGATCGGTGCTCATTTGCTACTCCCGACCTTGGGTCTTGCCATAAGGGCCACTGCAATAGATCATATTTCCTATGGAAATTCGCTAATAATATTTAATTGTGACTTGGTACCTCAAAATAAAATATATGTTTGCGGTGTCTAGGTGGTTGGCTTGAGAGGCACGCAGGAGTTTCATTTAATATGTCTATAACTTATATGTCCAAAGTTAAAAAAAAACACATTTGATTAAGTGTCGTAAAAAAATAGACTTGTTGATACTTTAAATAAAACCCTGACAGTAGCATGTGTATTTAAACAGCACAAGTTCGTTTGATTTACATTTCCAAGTTTACCTTCGTCTGCAGTTTGCTGTTTTCTAAGAGCTACGTTTAAAAGTTACAATTTCCAACATTCCCCCTGGGGCTGGTGTTGAAGGGTGCGAATAAATACGACTCTGTTGACAAGTAAATAAAATACCAAGTGCTGTCGTGTGATTCAGTTATTGGATGATTTCACTCGCAGAGTATTTCTACAAAGTATCGGGTTTTGCGGAAAAATCATTTCCGAGAAAGGAATCATAAGATTTATAAAAACTCACTTACTTAAAAGAATTGCTTTTGTACACTCTTCTCGACTAGAACTGGGCCAAAACTAAACTGCTGTACTGGGCGATTGGTTGTACACTGTTTATATTTATGCCGCTACCAAACATTCAAAAGACCTCCTGAGTAACAAGCTCTCTAACTGTCCCTCCCATTGATTTTGGCATAGGTTACAATCCATACGTACAAATAAAATTGAAGTGTCCGTCTGTGATTTCAAAACATAAGCTTTTTTCTAAGTTCACATGTTTAATCACCCATTACCATTAATGTGTTTGCCTGTCTGTCTGTTTGTTTGGCCGGGCTTATTTCGGGAAAGGCTAAACCGATTTTGACGAAACTTTCGTTAACATTTAGAGGACTTTCCAGAGAATATTTTAGGCTACTTTTTATTCCGAAAATATATAAAACTCCTGTAAAAAATTGAAAAAATGTAAAAATTATAGACAAAGTGGACAAATGTTGGGGATATGCGTGTCTAATTCATTCTATGTCTTACATTATGTACAGATCACAGCTATCCCCACCACCAAACTTAGATCCAAGTGACTCTGTTATAATCTATACTAATATTATAAAGAGGTAAAATTTGTTTGTTTGTTTGTATGTAGGAGGTAATCTCTGGAATTCCTGAACCGATTGAAAAAATAGTTTTACTAATAAAAAGCTACACTACCCCTGTGTAACATAGGCTATAATTTATTTTGATAAAATTCTTTTTTATTTTAATATTTTTGTAAATTTAGTCAGAAAGAAATCTTAGGTTAGGCCTAGACTGATGAATCATCACATGTATTTACAAAATTATTACCATAGCAACCAATTGACTAAAATAACTTATAAAACAGCTGTTTGCTCCAATATTTCCATTAACAGCTGATTTCAAACTTTGAAGCAATTTTTAAATTTCTAACTTTTAGGTTAGGTTTTTATTAAAGTGTAGACCTGCCTTGCTGGTTCTTTTGACCTGTATTATAACTGCTGTTATAAAAAAAAGAAATAATTTGATTTGAATATTTAACATTATTCACCATCTTAGCTTTGGGGTTATTATTAATAATATTATAAAGATGTAACATTTTGTTGTTTGTTTATTTGTTTGTATGTGGTTTAATCTGTTGAACTACTGAACCGATTGAAAAAATAGTTTTACTAATAAAAAGCTACACTATCAATTGGACAGTATCAAAATATTATAGTGATAGCGTTCCACTCGCAGCGGAAAAAACTCATTGTGCGAGTTGGCACCTCGTTCTTGCGGCCTCGGGTTATGAGCTTCGCTTCGCTCGCAGCGTACAAACTCGGCCGTCGTCCTCGGATTAGAAGATGTCCCACGATAAAGTCCACCACGTGGATTTGAACCGGGCACTTTATGGTATTTTTTTAGTTTTGATCGACTTCGGGATAACCAAGCCAACTATAAGGTCGTGTAAAAAAACAAAATGTGCGGAATAATATCCTACATTTACTGTTTTAGATAAAACTCTAAAAATGTTAAAAAAAAGTTGCTTCCAGTCAAAAAACTTACTTGCAGTTGTTGGATTTTTTTGGCTAACAACTCGTCTGAGCGACGTAGACAACCAACGTAACGTGTGTACCAAATTTTGACTAAATTGGACTTTGGAGTGCGAACACATAAACATATATACTCGAATATATATAATGTTTAATGACTCACCAAAACTTGTTCTGGGGACCATGATCGGTGCTTATTTAGTACTCCCGACCTTAGGTCTCACCATAAGGGTCACTGTAATAGCTCATGGAAATTCGCTAATAAAACTTAATAATTTACATTGAAAGTACGCCTCATCCATGACGTAAAATTTCTAGCTCATTTTTCCTATGGAAATTCGCTAATAAAACTTAATAATTTACATGGAAATTACTCCTCGATGACTTAAAACTTCGATAGAACTCATCAGCAATCAATTAGAATTACATTAAACTCTTTTAAAACATAAATTATATTATAATAATAAAAAAAAAAAACAATTTTCTAATATGTAAATAATAGATTTACAATTGGCAAATCGTTTAAAACCGTAACAAAGGTTTATGTAATTCAATAATGACGCGATTGTTTTTGACACAGTGTAATTTGTTTCTAAAACGTTGGCAACGCTAATATCAATACTTTGAACGGTTTCCAATATCTCTTCTCTCACTCCTTCTCCCTGTGTGATTCATAATTTCACACACGAAACTATGAGATAAATGTAGTGAAATGCACAGGGTGTTGGTTAAATATCTCGCAAACTTCGGGAGGTGACTGCAAAAGAAAGAAAAGGTTTCGGGTGAAACTTATCATCTCTATTATTTCAAAGACGGAAAGACTTTTGGAAAATCTAAATTTGGCAGCTGTTTTCTTCAGGGTAAACCTTAAACACCCTATTTACAAAATCCAAAAATATCATCCTGTGTCACCTTTAGATTAAAAGTTTTTAAAGATCTCAAATTTCTGTGGTGGTAAAATGAAAATCGACCTGTCCGTTCGTTAGCTACACTTAAAAAGGAGTTTTTAGTAATATTTTCGGATTTTAGAATCTTTATAAAAGATTGAAGAAACTTGAGTAAACAATATTAATTAAACCACTGTTAAAGTATAGATCAATACAATCTTACCAATTATTTTGAGACGCCCGTGTTTCAATACACGTGTTTGTTCCGAGTTAAGGAAAGGGTCCTTAAATTCAAAACTACGAAGTTGACAACCAATTTCAGTGTTAAAATAACCTAACCATACCTTCACTTTTAAGCATATTTTTGTGTAATTTTCGTCAAGAAACGAAAGCTGTATTTTTTCTTTTTAAAGTAAAATAGATTGTGGGTGTTGATTGTTAAGTTTTTTGCAATATCTTTTTTTTTAACTGAGTAAAAAATTAATAAAGTTTACTATTTATATCAAACGTTTATGGAAATAATAAAACGGTTTTTGAAAATGTATTCAGCAATCTACATCTGCATATGACAGTCCTTAAAATGAAACCAAATTTTAGAATACTACAGTTTCTTAAACTTTACAAAATAAAATAGCCTAATTTTAAACATTTATTGAAGTAAAAGAATAAGCTATTTTTAGCAACATTCGCGCGCACATTCATATATATAACAAAGTCGGGTTCGTTACAGCACTTATAACTCAAGAACGACTGAACCAATGTTTTTAATCTTTGATTTGTTGGATTTGTCTCAGTCCCGAATAGCGGAATATCTATTAAAATATAGGAAAAATACATGAATAAAATTAAAAAAGCAAAATCATTTTAGGTTAGGCCTAGACTGATGAACTAATACAGCCATTACCATTCATTACCATAGCAACCAATAAAATAAAATAACAGGTACAACAGATGATTCAAATATATAATCTATATTATAATAAAAATGAAATGCTGTTTGTTCGTTGCGCATCACTCAAGAACGGGTAGAGCAATTTGGCTAATTTTGGTTTTAAAATGTTCGTAATAGTCCGAATTAGGATTTTATGGAAAGAAAAATTTGAAAAGTTTTCTGGAAAAGTTTCAAATTTGGGAAAAATTTAACATCCTTTTTCGTATGAACTCAAGACCATGGCTCACGAAAACAGCTGTTCGGACAAAAAGCTTAGCAACACACGTTTGTTTACATTTATTAACATAGCAACTTTGCTAGCGAATTTGTAATCAGTTTATTATTATTTCAAAATCAACAGCTTTTTATATTAGGTTGGCCTTCTTATATGCAAACAAAAACGAAAATCAACTAAAAATGCTTACTATATTTTAATTCAATTCAAACCTTGGTTGTTACATAAAATTATATATAAAACAATTGATTTGGATCAAAAACTGAACATAATTTTAGGTTAGGCCTATAAAGAACCAAAACACGTTTATTGGCAACCAATTGGGCGACTTTAGAATCAGGTTTTATACAATTCTTCACAACTATCAGTTTTTTAGATTAGGTAAAAGCAACCAAAAGGTTTACTGCATTTTCTATAAAGGTTTACAATCTACAAATCTAAATTTGTGTAGTATCGCATATATTATTTCTCAAGACTATTTTTTTGTCGGTACGCCATAACTTCCTTAATACATCATCAAATTACATGAATGAGGCATCATTTTAAAGCTTTCCTTAACCACTACACGGGAAAAATAGACAAACAGCTTAAAATTCATGTTTTAATAACAAAAATTGATTTAAAAAACTTTTATATTATACTCTATATGTTCCTAATGAAAGGCGCCATCTACTAACCATCTGTTTAACTAGCATGACAGCTGTTAGATTGTTTACACTGTAAGATTGTATAGGGAAACTGTTATTTATAAACCAATGTAAATAAATAAACTTAATTAACTGAATTAAATCAACGTGTTAAATCAGGTAAATGTAGGCCTACTCCGAACTTGCGAAATATTCGCACGGGTCAGCTAGTATTCTTAAGTAGCATAAGAACCATTTTGCAATTCGATTACTTAAGTTAATGAAATGGATAACTACCCTTTGAATTAAATCAAGCAATTATTATTGCGAAGCAATTCCGTTTCCTATACTCCCCAAAAAAGGGGTCCACATCCATACCATTCATGAAATAAAATTTAAATTATTTTTCAAATAGAGGGAGAGAGCCGTGTTGTAAGTATCTGGACATGACGATGACCCAGTACTATCACTTTTAAAGTGTATCTATTTTTACTTATCATTGAACTTTCCCTTACAGACAAACGGATGTCTTGAGGTCCTGTTTATCAAAACAGTCACGCCTCATCCTGAGGGAACCCATTACTCCTGGATATATCCTTAGGGACTTTATATTTACATTTAAATAGGTTTGGTTACTTTATGTGTGAAATGTACCGTGAAAAAAGATTTATTTGGTGTTTCGTCGATCTTGGAATAAACACAGAGTGCGGTAAACATTATTGTTTAATCAAATATACACTAGCCTACACGGAGGTTGGCAGTTGATAAATACTTCATAAACATTCGTTCATATTAGTTCATTTTTATCTTTCTTTAAATATATATAATAACATGCATAAATACAAAATTTTAACAAATAATCCTACAGTTTTATAATCTTTATAATTGTACACATTATTTACCGAGTTAAAAATCACCGTCATTATAGTTTGGTAGGCCTAGATAAAGTGTGTTGTTTTAAATAGTACTTTTTTAAATGATGTATTTCTAATCTGTATCTAATTAATCCGCCTGTGATTTTTCACGGGGGTTTACTAGTATTAATTATAATAATTTAACGTGTCCCATTCCTCCCAGTGACCTTGGAAACTATGCATTCGACACTAACAACAATTAAATAGTTTAAACTTTACGGCCTTATTGGAAAAATGGCTGATGTTATCTCAATTATTTAAAATCACAAAGTTATTAAAAAAGACATTAATCTATATATATAAAAGCCAAAACCCACTGACTCACTGACTCACTGACTCACTCATCACGATTTCTCAAAAACTACCGAACGGATTGGAATGAAATTTGGTATGTACCTTTCTCTAGGGCCATAGGTGCTCACTCAGAAAGGGTTTAAAAAAATTCGAAATTTTAGGGAGGGTTTGGGGGGATCAAATTTATTAAAAAACGATTTATTCAAAACTACCGAATGGATTGGAATGAAATTTGGTATGTAGCTTCCTCTAGGGCCATAAGTGTTCACTAAAAAAGGGTTTAAAAAATTGGAAATTTTAGGGGGGTTTGGGGGGTAAAAATTATTAAATCACGATTTCTCCAAAATTACCGAACAGATTGGAATGAAATTTGGTATGTAGCTTCCTCTAGGACCATAGGCGCTCGGTAGGATAGGGTTTACAAACACTCGAAATTTTAGGCGTTTTTGGGGGGATCAAAGTTATTAAATCACGATTTTTCAAAACTACCGAACGGATTGGAATGAAATTTGGTATGTAGCTTCCTCGAGGGCCATAGGTGCTCAATAAGAAAGGGTTTGAAAAAAATCTAAATTTTAGGAGGGGTTTGGGTTGATTAAATTTACTAAAATCATAATTTCAGATCTTTTAATATTATGAAAATAGAGCTTTTATTATTTATGATCTATATATATATAAAAGCCAAATACCACTCACTGACTGAACACTTAAAAAGAATACAATTACGTTAAAAAGACTGAAAATACCAACCACCACGAGCAACGCCGTACGGGTCAGCTAGTTTAAAATAAAAGATCAAACATTGTTCTATATCTTTGTTAAAAGTAGAGAAATACAGACTTTTTATCAACCCTGTATACCATCTTAGCTTTGAGATTGGGAAAAGCCAAACACTTTAAACACTAGCTTGTACCTGCGGCTACTCTCGCAGATTTGATTAAATAAATAAAAGGACTGTCCGGTAAATATTGTGCCTTACCATTACACGGAATGAAAAAAAATCTGTTTTAGACCAGAGTTTTATAAAACACACTGAGTTTTGCCCAAATCGATCTATGTATCCATTTTAGGCCTACGTAAGTTATTAGCTATGCACCGATAAACGCTAGAAATCCCTTTTTCCGCCAGTTTGTTACTCATAGCTCCCGAACGAACATACAAATTACAAATCAGGTTTTGAGGTGTATTTAACATCTACATTTTACATTATTGCATACTGTTTTAATACATATGTAATGATTAAACCAGCGTATAGAGTAAAGCAAATCTTATAACGTATTATAGCAGACATCAGTTCCATAGCTCATAGGTATTTAAAATAAACGGTATCAGTTAACTGACACAAACTTTCTCCCAACTTACTGTAGTCAAAATAATATTGTTTTTAATCATTTTATTTTTACTACTTTTTAGAACAAAACAAAAAATAATATTCTACCTACCTCAATCGTATAAAAAAATTATTGTCCCAGGCGGGATTCGATCGCGCGACCTTTGAATTACTGGCCGTGCTCGCTACCGTGGTGCTACCCCGTGCGGCCGCTGCCGCGATGCTAGATTGACAACACAAACTTGTTTATTTTTAAACATTTCCCCATAATTATAAAACGCCGAAGTTTTGATAAAAGCGGGTGGTGTCATTTTGTTTGGCATCTTAAGCACTTATAAATACTGAAAATTTGATCAAAATCGTTGGAGCCGTTTTTGAGAAATTTGCATTTTTGTAGTTTTTTATGGGTTTCTAGGGGTAAATTACCCTTAAAAATTAAAAATTCAAAAAAAAAGAAAAAAAACGCCTAGAGATATTAGGGTTTAGTACCTACATACCAAATTTCATGAAAATCGGACCAATAGTGTCCTCTCTGGTCGTGTATACATACAGACAGACTGACAGACAGACACCACTCTAAAAACACTTTTTTGGGTTCAGGGAGCACCAAAACAAAAAATTCCACTAAAAATATTTTTGGGTTCAGGGAGCACCAACACAGATAATTGCACTAAACCATTTTTTGGGGTTCTGTGAGCACCAAAACAGATAATTCAACTGAAAATTAAAATTCGAACATTTTTACGAAAACAATACTTTCTCCATATACTACGTATAGGGTGAAGAAAGTAAAAATCAAATTCACAAGAAATTATAATGATTGAAGTTTTAAATATTACCCCATAGTATAATCTACTCTAGGTTTTGTTCAAGTATTGCAGATGACGGAAGAAATCATCTTTTATATTATATGTTATTCACGTTGGTTCGTACAATCGCTTTTATATGATGCAAGATACCTGTTTGTTGTGTAAAGATATTTGTTTACTACGAAGAAGCGTTTTCAAAAATGTTTACTATGAAATTTTCAATTTTCTCTGCAGTTCACACCAGAAACACCGGATATATTTTGCTATTTTTTAGTTTTCGCCAACTAGTAAACTTTTTCTAAGAATACGAATTTATTAATCGCGTTCAAATATTAGCTAAGCTCTCGGTAACTCGGTTCATTTTATTTCGATTATATTTTACAATCTAAAATCAAACCGACTCTTCCGTCGTTCCTCTGGGATAAGTCGCAGAGCGTAAAAACACCATTTAAATGGAAATGAAACGTCCCGAGGGAGGAATCAGGAGTAAATCGTTTCCGGGTGAAGGAGTCCGAGACGTAACGGCAGCATCTCTGATTTTATTATACTTCGAGAAATCGTAAAGTTTGTGATTTGAAGACGATTTTTTCTCCGACTGCTTTTTATGTTTGATATGGCAGTAAACAGGACTGTTGTATCAAGGAAGCCTACTATATAATATACGTTAAATCTGACTTAAAACAGAACTTAGAACAAAGGTTAAGGAAAACAAAGCGTGTTTTAGACTAAACTAAAACCTAACCTACAAATTGGATGTATAATCAATTTATTTAAGTAGAATGAAATCAACAATATTGCTGAAATAAACATAAAACTAGAACTAGTAGTTCTGTGAACAGTAGACCTCGCTCGTTGAAATAACAAATGTGGTTTTGAGCTTAGGTTAAAAATAGTATGCCATTAAGGAAGTAAGCACAAGGTTTAGCCAGTGAAACATTATTTACAATTCCCGCGATTCTGGGATTTCTAGTTCTCGTTTTTATTTCTTTTCTTGAGCTTTAACTGCTATAGATTTTCTTTTAGAGGCATTGTGTTTTATTTAGGTTCATAATTCTTAAGATAGCTAAAAATATCGTGTTATAGTTGGACAACATACAATTAAATATTTACATACTTAAATAACTCAAACTTAACAATGTATCATAAGTTAACTTAAGTTCCATATCATATTCCAATATTAGAAATAATGAAAACAAACGATGTTAAAACGTCGTGATAGTGATCTCAACCCATGTACCAATACTTCCCACGGTGTCCTACGGTCATTTTTTGTATGTCCTTTATCACCGCGAGGTTTCATTTGTTTCATCTCATTTTCTCATTTTGTAATTCAAGTAAAGCTAAGTCAAATACTTTTATGAAATTTACAATGATAATTTACAGGTATACAGTTCAATTCTTTGATTTATCCTCTACACTTTCATATAATAATATGTCATTTTTGGGCAAAAAATTATATATTCCTAAATTACTATTCAAAACAGGCCTAGTTTTGTTAGCAGTCTTGTAGTAGGAACATAAAAACTGGTGTTTTCAAAATACAAATTTTGAAATTGATAAATATTTGTATACAATTCTATTTGGAACTAAATTACGAAACTTTTTTACATTTATGAAAAAATTACAATAATTTTTACTACTTTTTATGTAGGCTTAAAGTTAAACATTTTCCTTTCGTTACTGAACGTGATTGTTTCTTGAGCTAATAACTTTCTTAATTTTACTTCAATCATTTTTTTTACTGGCATATATTAATTCTATAAACCTTTATCTACAAAAAAGCTATGGAACACTTTTGAATTGGTTTAGAATAAACGTATAAAAACATGGTTGAAATACAAAAACCTTGGACGATTTTTAACAAATTCGAAGTTAACGGCCTTTTTGTGAGCTTACCGTTATAGATACGGAAAAAAAAACAAGAATACAATTCTGTTTAAAATTTAATTTTCTTTTAGCTAAATATTATTATTTTTTTAAATTCGACTTACGGGTAAGCCACAAACTGGCTTTGGAAAAAAGCTTACACTAAGAGAAACGGTCCGGCCGGCATTTTTATTTTATTTAAGGGGTTAAAAATGAAAAATGGAAAAAACCGTATATATACATGGCTCGGCCTAGGAATAAGGAACATTCATGCAAAGAATCATCAAAATCGGTCAAGGCGTTTGGCCGTAATCGTGAGACAGACACACAGACACACAGACATACAGACACACAGACGAAATGCCGAACGGTCGAGTTAAAACGGAGACCTCGCTTACGCTCGGTCAACTATTTCTTGATTGGTTTTATAATAATTTATTATTATTACTGTGTGGGCTATTTTTGGTAAATTTAATAAGCAGCTCCTTTAGCGTTTCAAATCAACTGATTATTCATCAACTAAACAAGAATTCTTAGCACGAAATAACGTAATGTAATTGAAAATAATTATAATTGAAAACAAATATTAATGACGAATCTGTGGATGACGAGCACAAGAATATAGTTTATTTCATTTGAATATATACGGCTGACAGATAGAATAACTCCGAGTTTCATGGTACACAAACGCACACTTGTTGGGGGGCCTAAGCCCCGCGGACCCACCTCCACCCCTGGCTTAAGTCTTAGACTTATATGCCAGGCCGCTTTCCTGGTGTCCTTTATTTGCTTCCTTTTCTATAGTACAACTCCTTCTTCCATGCCAGTACCTTCTGTACCACTTTTTATTTAATAATTACCCTGACAAGTGTCCGCCTCATCTTCCCGCCCTCTGCGTGAAAAATCATTGGCTATTTCTTCTTTATCATTTTTCCTCATAATCACCTTCCTACTTCTCTAATTCCTCCTTTCTTCTTCCAATTTCAATACTCATCTTTCCAAATCCCTGTATCACTTCCTCATCATGCATCATATTTCCTTGTTCCCAAATCAATCCCTTTCTTTCTATTAGTTCCCTTTGTTCTGCTCTTTCCATCTCAAAACGTGTTGTGCAGTCTCCTCCATACCACACTCCACACACCTATCATCTTCAACCAAATTAAAATATATAAATTTTCCATTAAAGTTTCCATGTCCAGACAAAAATTGTGTCATGTTATGGTTTGTCTTCCATTTACTAGCCAATCTGACCTTTACATCCTTAATATATTTATATGTCTCTCTACCCTTGTTACTGTTATCCCACCTAAATTGCCATTTCCGTTCTTCCCTTCTTAATCTATTACTCTCAAACCTTATCCTTTCCACTTTCTTTATCCTGCCATATCTTTACTCTCTCTTCCACTAATAAAGCAATCGGGAATCGGGATTAGCTATAATCCCCGCTATAATCCTAACCACTTCATGTGAAATTGTTCTGCATCCCTTTGTCGTTGTTAATAACATTACCCTCTGCGCATTTATCAGTTTATTCCTTGCCTTACCTTTCATGCCATCTCCCTAAAATTTGCTCCCTTACAAAAGCATTGGTTCCATCGCACCCCTGTCCCCTAAACAGGAATCCAAGATGACCACAACTCATTCCACTATTTGCTTTCGCTATTTTTTTGAATTTACCAAACACATTTTTAGCTTTCTCACCTATTTCACAACAGTGCTGTATCTTGTCTCAATAAGATTTTCAACTCTCGCATCATTCAAAACTATTCTTGGCATTCTTTCACCATCCATCTTCCCCTTCAGCAACACCGTTACTGTTTTCTCTTTTGAGATTTTCAGCCTAGTAAATTCTCCCCATTTAACCACCACCTCCAAAGCCTTTATTGCCTTCTCTTCCGAACTTTTTCTTGAATTAGCTCTTACTAAAATTAATCCATCGTCTGCATAAGCTGTTGCAGTACAGCCACTTCCACAATCCTGTCTCAAGAAGCTATCAATTAATATGTCCCATAAGACCAGTCCTAAGACCTATCCTTGTGGACATCCCTGAGGTAGAAGTTTCTTGGTCTCTACTCTATTTATATTCATCACAACCTATCTTTCCTCAAAATAACTTCTCATTATTTTATATAAATTCTTCGGACATTTGCATTCCCTTGACACGCTCAAGATCTCCGGCCACCAAGCACCATCAAAAGTCCCTGATATGTCTAAGAATAATCCCATCACATATTTCTCCTCTGTCTGAAATACATCTCCCTTCAATAAACCGTCTACAGTACCAACTCCTTTAACAAAACCATACTGTCTTTTAAATAATAGATTCTTTTCTTCTATGAACTCCACTAGTCTCTTTACCACCATCTTTTCCGCCAATTTACCCAACACAGGTAATAGAGTCCCGGGTCTGTATGATTTAACTTTGTCCAGCTAATTCTCCTCTGATTTTTAAAATATCTTTACCACTCCTTTCTTCCATACCTTAGGAGAAACACATCCCAACAACATTTTGTTTAGCAAGTCCAAATATTTTCACCACTTCTGCCTTTATTTCATCATATCCAGGAGCCTTCTTATTCTTTAACTTTCCCACTTGACCTGTAATCTCGTCCATTCTAAACTCCACCACATTTTCTCCCTCCTTTCTCTCACCACTTCCCTCCTCAATCTTGTATGCTCCATACTATAAACCTTCAGACTTATCATCAAGCAGCAATTTCTCCAACATATATTCCACCGCTTCTTCATTTGATTAAGTATGCGTCCCATCATCTCTTTTCATACTTACCAAAATTGTCTCTCTCTTAACCCTTTCCCCTCGAGTGTCGGGGCAGCCCCGCACCCTACTAATCCGCACGAACTCCTATGTCGGGCGAGCCCCAAACTCGCTATGACAACGTTCTTTGATTGCATTTGGACGGATGTAGTTACTTTGATGACCGCTATTGTTGAAGTTTGAGATGTGCTACTATCTTTGGAATTTTTTTAGAACCATTTGAGTTCAGTTTCTGTGGAAAATAAATCTTAGAAAATGTAATGTTTGCCGTCTTTGGCCGCTCTGTAAACAGCTGTCTGCTCTCGCCGTTGTTTAGTTCCTACTTACTGCGCAGTGTTTTAGTGAGCTTACGCGTTGCTTAGTTTTGTTGTACTAGGTTATCGTGTGTAATTTCACAGTTTATTTTTTAATATTGTTCCTTTTAAAATAATGATTGTTGTGAAATAAAATGAACGAAGACGACGGCCGTTTGTTACAAAATGACGGGAGTGGCGACGGGACTTTTGTTTCAAACAGGAGTGATTCCAATAAGTATTGAAAAAACCTTTATTTAATATTTTTGATCTAAATAATGCTAAGCAATAATATAAATAGTTGAGGCAATTTTATACAAATTGGTGTCAAAACTTATTTTTTTCATAAAAACTATTTTTTCACAAAAAACTTGTTTTACAATTAACATTTTTTTATAGTGTATCATTGTGTCTAAAACATTTGTAAATGACTTAATTTTGTTTGTAAGGATATAGAAAACAAGAAACAAGGAACAAATATAGGTCTTCCAATTGAAAGCATCTGTCCAAAACTCTTGTTTTTTCCTGTTTATTGTTACAAATTTCAAATTTTTTCAATAAATAAAAATTAAAAAAATATACTTTTAAATAAAAATATATGTTTTATTTCATACCAATCTATACTTTAGTCATAGAAGAAACTAAAAAAAATCAGCCAGAAATAGTTTTTTTGGAGTAAACAAATTAAAGTGCAATATTCGCTCAAAATTATGGAGCTGATAGCAACGCAATACTAGGTCCCCAATAATTGGAGTGTAAATGATTTTAAACTTCTTAGCTATAATTTTATACACCCTTCCAAAAGGGTCTTCCACGTCATCATTCTGTATTAGTTTTTCCCACTCTCTCTTTTTTGCCATCCTTACTTCCCATACATATCTAGTTCTCGCCTTGATAAATTCTTTTCTGTCTTCATCCAGTCCTCTTCTTCTCAAAGTTCTCCGCTTTTTCCAGTGAGTTCAGCTCAAATCGATGTATGTATCCCTTTTAGGTAAAGTATTAGCTATGCACCAATAAACGCTAGGAATCGTGTTTTCCGCCAGTTACTCATAACTCCCGAAAGAATATAAATATTACAAATCAGGTTTTGAGGTATATTTAACATCTAGGAGTACATTGCACACTATTGCATGGTATTTTTATATATATTTAACGATTAAACCAGCGTATACAGTAAATTAAAACACAGGCGATCTTGTCAAAGTGTTGAGCTTTTGATCCAAATCAGTTGTTTTATTTATAATGGTCACGTGTCAAGTCCGTTTGCAAAACCCTAGGTTTCTCCAAAAAAATTTGTTTTTTTCAATTTTTAAATAGGAACTGTAAATATTTCCACGGTGAAAAGTAGCCTAGATTAGTCTCCGAAAAGTCCACTGCATGCAAATGAAAGTTTCGTCGAAATTGTTTCAGTCGTTCCGAAAATTAACCCGGACAAAAAAAATAAAAAAAAAAAAAAAAAAAAATAAAATAAATCTTAAAAAAAAATACCATTTTCCAAGAAAAAAAATTACCATTTTCCAAAAACAAAAAAAAAATTTCCAAAAAAATTACCACTTCCCAAAAAAAAAAAAAAAAATTTAAAAAAAAAAAAAAATAACAATCCCAAAAAAAAAAAACCATTAAAAAAAAAAAAATACCACTTATAAAAAAAAAACATTTTTCCAAAAAAAATATTATTTTCCAAAAAAAACAAAATACCATTTTCCAAAAAAAAATACCATTTTTGAAAAAAAAAACCATTTTTCAAAAAAAATTACCATTTTCCAACAGACTATCGTTAGGTTGTTAGGTTAGGTTAGGTTACACTAAAAACATTTAAAAAAAAAATACCATTTTCAAAAAAAATTACCACTTCCCAATAAAAAAATACCATTTTCAAAAAAAAAAAAAATACCATTTTCCAAAAAACGAACAGCCAGACAGGCCAAAATAAAAAAATTCATTTTTAGGTTTTGGTAAAGTGTAATAACCATATGAACTTAAAAAAATAATATTTATTTCGAAAACACAGACAGACACTTAAATTGTATTGTTTACGTGCATAGTTTTCACATAATTATATTTATCAATTAAAATTATATGACACCATGTTTACAGAGCGCCGCGCCTTGTGCAATGTAAAGAAAATAATTGGATCGCAAATTGCATCCATAACTATCGCGCTACAGTTATTGATGCGATTGCTTGCATCCTGTGATTCAAATTATTCTCTTCTCAAATAAAAATAAAGTTGTAAAACATTTCCAATTACGTCTAACTTTGTATAATCATTTCATTTTGCGTTAGCAATACTTGTATCAAAGAGTTTCGCTAATGGACCTTTAAAGCTTTGTAACAATACATTTTTATTTAAAGAGAAAACATACTTTAAAAACCCCGATAGATGATAAAATATCGTCGCATCGTTTGAAGTCGGTAGATTATATTATGTATGTTTAATACCGGGATGAGTCTGATTCATAGAGCTGCGGTTTTCAAACCTTTCATTGAATTTCAAACGAAAAATATTGTAACCATCGGAAAGTTGTTCATGAATTACACAAATTGTAAATAGAAGTTCTTCTTAATTAAGGCACGGGAATGAATATTTGCGTTACGCGTTGAGGAAAAATTTATTTCAGTTATTGATGCGTATCTTAATGTCTGAAATATGCAAATGAAAGTTTCGTTAAAATTGGTTCAGCTATTCTTGAGATTAGCCCGGACAAAAAAACAGACAGACACACAGGCAGAAAGATCGACAACAAATAAAAACTGCATGATTAGGCTTTGATAAAGTGTGAATAACCATATAATATGAGCTTAGAAAATGTATTTATTTCGAAATAACAGACAGACACTTCAATTTTATTTATATGTATATCCATTTTTCACTTAAGTTTTTTTTGTGTTTAACGTCCTGCTGTTTTGCACTTAAGGCTAATGAAGACGGGACCTACAGTTTTACGTTGAATCCGAACCACAGCCAATGATGTCTGTTTAAGAAACCATTTAGAAAATTATTCGGGGTCAATGGGAACTGAACCCGGAACTTTTCCATTGATGGTTGCCATGACGATTGATAAAGCTTTGACGCCTTAACAACCACGGCTATCGTGGCTCCAGATATCAACATATCATATCAGATCTTCCCTAGTACAAGAACTTTGACCTGAAGGTTTAGTTTATCATAACATATGAGTTTAGTTTAATTATACCCTTGACTAGGAGAACCCACTGCATGTTCCGCACGCCAATCCCGTTGGAGCCTTCTATACACATAATCGTGTTATGTTTTCTTTATAACAAAGGTGTAGGATTAATAATCACCCCAAACCTAAGATGGTAAATAATGTTAAATGTTCAAATAAAATTTGTTCTATATTTTATAACAGCAGTTGTAATAAAGATTAAAAGATCCAGCAAGGCTCAGGGTCTAAACTAGTTTTTTAGCTGTGAGCGGAACGAATTATCGCTCGAGTCGAAGCTTGAATCTTAAGTGCAAACATATTCTACTAATATATTTTGTACACACGGGTAGCTATTCAACGCTTTCGTGAGTAGACCAATTTCCCAAATAGTTGGTTGAAACCGCAAAACAAATAAACTTAAACTCATGTCAGCGGTTCAGCTGTGTGTTGCAATTTTTTATAATTGTAAGTTAAATGTAATAAATACTACAATTATAAAAACACCGATATTAATATTCTGAAACACCCGGTATAATAAACAAAACTCTTTTCCTTCTGAATTAAAAAAATGTGTCACATTTTATTTAAGAAACCAGATAAAACAAATTTTAATATTTTAAGGTTCTGATGAGCGTTGTGTATTAATAAATGCATTGCTGTATTAATGTGTTTTGTGATATACTATCACATGTTTCCGTATAGGCCGCCAATCCTTCAGAGTTAGAGTGCTTCGATGACGGCCAGACCTGGAGGAATAAAATAAATTAGTCTTCAATTATTGCTGAAATATTATCAGAACGGTTTAGTATTTCGAATATCAAGAGAAAAGCAAGTGTAGTACATTCTCTGTTATACGATTTTATTTTGTAAGGAGATTAAAAACAAGTTCTGTTTTCTTGGATAGGCCTACGCCATTTTGAATATAACTTTTTTTTAATAGGAATATAATTTCAGTGTCAAATTTAAAGAGAAAATACTGAAAACACAGATATATCAAAACGTTTTGAAATTATTATGGACTTTTGCGTTATACGGCCACATGGCTACTTTTTCCTACAAAGTAGGATGCATTTATTATAATGGTCAGAACAGGAAAATAATAAAAACAAGAGTTTTAGTCAATGTATATGTGTATAATATATATACTCCAATGGCAACTCGCCATTCTTCGTTTCAGCATCTCCATCTGTCGTGTTTTCACTTATATCCAGCATCATGTCATGTCCGTTTTCACAAATCCGCGTATTATGGAGAATTCCACGTTGTCTTAAATAATTAACTGCCTTTTCTTTCGAATCTATTTCGCGAGCTAATCTGATTAGCGGCATGGTCGGCACTAAGTAGAACTTGATTGACATCTGGCTACACTATGCCGTCGCCCGCCGCTCTGTACTATTGCCCTTCTGACTGCGCACGATGAAAAAAGATTACTGATAAGAAAAGCACGTTTAGAATGTTGCTCAAGACATGCTAGTGTCAAACTGATAACAAATTAGTCGATTTATCTTCGAGCCCTGTGGTCTTATAACGCAAAAGTCCCAATTATTGATGTTTATTTACTTTTAATTTATTGTTAATGGCGACGAGAGGAACCCTGGAGCTGCAAATGTCTCACAAATGACCCCTGGGCCCCTAATCCACCGCATGTATTAACATGCAATTTAACCTACCGTTTTTTCCACTGCCAAAAACTGTTGTACGTGTTAGAATAGACAAATTATATTATTATTATTTTTTTTAAATGTATTTGTGTGTTCAAACGTAGAATAAAATGGCGTGTTTCATAAATAATATTCGTGTTAACGATTATTATTAACTTATTATTATAACAATAATAAGTTATGCCTTCACTAATTCCCACCTTTTCTGGTTAAGAATCTTATTTTTATGAAAGATTCAAAGTGTTTCATTTTACTAAAGTTAGTGGTTGATTGCTTAGGTTATAATAATTCGATCACGCAACCGATAAAACAATTTGTTCAGGAAAATTTCAAAATGGTTCCATAGAGTAAAGCCACGCGTTTATATACAGCATGTCCCACGAAGAGGTTGCTATTTTTGAATTAATATGCCGGATATATCGAACACTCTACAAACTGGAAACTCTACAGTTATATTACAGTACCAGGAGACCGAGCTAAAGCTCGATTATAAGCAAGGCCTAGTTCGCTCACGTCAATAACTACCGTATTATTGCAAATTTCCGTGAACATCGTTTAGGTTAGGCCTATAACATTAAACAACTAAATAAAGGGTATGTTTATTTAGCAGAAGTATTCGTTGCCATGGTAACTATAAATAGATACAACATTAGGCTTACCTCTGATAAAATACAGTTTAAAAGAAAACAGATGATTATTGTAATGGCATTGAAAACATTTGCATCAGCTGTGCTTCGTTTAAAAGAAAACAGATGATTATTGTAATGACATTGAAAACATTTGCATCAGCTGTGATTTGTATTGTTTAAAATGGACATATTTCACTTTTTAATTTAATAAAAAGACGTAGAAAACGAATTTTCCCAGACTGGTGACCATTTCCAATCGATTTCTCGTGGCCAAAAGCCCCATATAAAATCAAAAAATCAAAAATCCTTAGACGGAGATTCCAGATCCATTTAGCAGACAGAAAATTATCTCTCGCTTTAGAAGATAAGATAGATATGTAAAATAGTTACCCTAGAGTTTCATTTGCTTAGATCAATCGAATCAAAATGGCTGGATAACAATATAATGAACAATAATCTTGTGGATAAAACCACTTATATTTACAAGAAGATTCAGATGGAAAAAAAACAAAAACAGCTGTTTTTGCAATTCAAAATGTATCAGCTGGTTCTGTGAACACACAACAAAGAAACAATTGATTAATGAAACTATTTGATACATAGTTGTGTTACGTTGCGTCATATCTAAAAATTAATTTTTCAATTGAACAAAAAGTGAAATGTTGTTCTTGGGCTATTGCTTTTTAAATTGAACATGAAGCGATAAGGCGTTTTCAACTGGACCAATTAAAAATAGTTATCATGGACCATCTAACACAGAACGTGAAGATATTGCATTTGCTGCTTTATTGAAATCTCCAAAAACACCCATTTCAATCAGAAAAGTTGCATCTGCTACTGGGATACCAAAGTCATCAATTCAAAGGTATGCTAAGACAAACCAAATAAATAATTTTAAACACATTTAGTTCACGGACTGCTGGAAGATGACCGTGACAGACGAGTGGAATATTTTTCGAAGATAATTGAAAAGACTGACGAAGATGCCAAGTGGTATGAAGAAATCGTATTTTAAGCTGAAGCTACGTTTTACCGAACAGGTACTGTAAACAGACATAATTGTAATTATTATAACACACAACATCCATATATCTTACACGAAGAAAATTTGAAATCAAAGGGTTTGGGCTGCTGTCACCAAGGATGGTGTTTTATCGTATGACATATCCCATCAGACAATGACTGGAGACAGATACGCATCAATATTAACTAATCACATAGTTCCTTATCTTTCTCAGCCGGAGATGAGGGACGTTTTCTTCCAGCAGGATGGAGCTCCTCCGCATTATGCTAATGTGGCCAAAGCAGTTTTAGATCAACATCTTCATAACCGTTGGATAGGTCGTGACAGCAACTTCATAGGTCTCCAAGATCGCCAGACTTGTCTGTTTGCTATTTTTTCTTATGGGGCTTTTTAGAAGAAAAGGTTTATTCTCACACTATAGCAACAGACGATGAACTAGTGAGGCTGATTGAAGAGGAACCGCTGTTGATATCTCGGCAATGTTTCAAAAAAGCTTATGACTCATTTTTGTTTCGTTGCTGTCAGTGCATAAGTTATTGATTGACGTCAGTTCGAATAAAGGTTAATGAAAGAAATTACGTTCTTTAATTTTAACTTTCTTTAATTTTAAATCACAAATTCGTAATGGTTATGCAAATAAAATTATTATTTTGACGAAAACGTAAAATTATTTTTTAAATATAAGTGGGTTTTCATTTTTGTTATTATTTTGATTTTGTTATTCCGCCATTTTGATTTGATTGATCATAAGCAAATGAATCTCGACTGTAACTATTTTACATATCTATGTAATATAACTGTAGAGTTTCCAGTCTGTAGGTGTTCGATCTGACCTGCATATTAATTAAAAAATAGCAACCTTTTCGTCGGACATGCTGTACATATTGACTAATATATAGTTGGAAATACCTTCTCTTCTTGGATGGCCGTCGTGCGCGCTTTCTTCCTCTAGAACCTCTTTTAGACCCCTTCTTGCCACAGGGGCAGAAACTAGTTATGGGAGAACCCTTCTGTTATAAGAACAAACATTAAACATTAGTACAGAATAATTCGTTAATGATATAAAGAAATACTAGTTATACATTAGCAAGCAACGCTATAATCTTCTTTCCGGCTTTCCTAATAATTTATGTTTTCCTTCTGCAGTGAGGTTGGTAGTAAACCATTCATAACGCTCTGTAGCATCTCAGCAGATATTTCTAGTGCGGAGTGTCGTAGTTTTGATTTTAAAGCTATTAAGTAAAATTAAGTCATTTTCAAAAAGTTCAATATTGTACTTTAAACGGCCGCCATTTTGTGTAGAGTGAACCTTTTGATGTCTGAAGCATTGTGTTCTCCTAAGATTAATTTCATGTACAACTCGACCTATGCTTATATTTAAGATTTTCCTCCGACTTCCTGTAGGCCGTCCCCTAAGGTGATAAAACATTACAATTGCTTCTGTTACGAATAGATGGGGTGTGTAGTAAAAGACATATATTAGTTATATTCATTATTAGAGTTAGTATGTTTAGCGTAAAGATAATTCTTTGCGTAAGACAGATATGGAGGTAAAGAAGGAAGCATAATAAGGAAGGGTGGGCTTGGCGTTGGTGTGCACGGAAGAATAGTGAAGTTTGTCAGCACGGAAACTAGGTGGGTTGTATACGCGTAACCCTAATCTAGATTCGAGGCCAGTCTGCTAAAGTGTGGGGCCGAAGGCGAGTTTTGTGTGAAACGAGAAGCCGATAGAATCCGACATTGCGGGGCGAGTTAGCTTCGCAGGGATCTACACAGATCAAAGTTTGGACCATTGGAACGTCTGGAAGAATTACCGCGGGTCAAGTGAAGGAAGGACCAGGACGTATTTGCACAATGAGTGAGCAAAACAGAGTATTTCCGTTTATTGTTAAAGTCACGTCATGTATATAACTATATATATATAGGAATTGTATTACATATTATTGCTATTAGCTAATGTTAGGGAGAGGCATGTTTACTAGCTGAGATAACTTGTTTAAATAAATCTATATATAAAAAAAGCCAAACACCACTCACTCACTGACCCATCACGATTTCTTAAAAACTATTGAACGGATTGAAACTATATTTGGTATTTAGCTTCCTCTAGAGCCATAGGTGCTCACTAAGAAAGATTTTTTTAAAATTCGAAATTTTAGGGGGGTTTGGGACGTCAAAGCTACTAAATCACGATTTCTCTAAAACTACCGAACGGATTGAAATGAAATGTGGTAAGTAGCTTCCTGTAGGGCTGTAGGTGCTGGCTAAGAAAGGGTTTCAGAAAATTCGAAATTTTAGGAGGAGTTTTGGGGGGTCAAAGTTACTTAAAATCAAGATAAGAAATACATAGAAAATATATTTTTTGATATATATTTTTAACTTACCGCTAAGAAAATTGAAAATTTTCTAAAATCGGGAAGTTATTGGTTTCACCCCGTTTTTCGAAAATTGAGTATTCATCAGATCTCGACGTTTTGAGGTCCTAGGAATCTTCCCTGACCACTCCCGAGAGGGTGTCACCCTGTCTGTATGTATGTGTGTGTGTATGTAAGTATGTGACCCACTTATAACTTTTGAACGGCTTAACCGATTGGATCCTACCAAACGGCGTTCTAAAGAGTTCTATCAAACTTAGATTTCCTGAAAATTTCAACTAATTCGGACCGGTAGGTTCTGAGAAATTTCGAAAAAACTAAGAAATAAATTTTTTCAAATCAGTTTTTTTTTATAACTTTTAAACGGCTTTACCGATCAATTCCAAAATCTAATCAGCTTTTAACCTTGAAAAGCGACGTCGATCGCTACCAGTCCGGTCAAAATCGGTTAATTCGTTCGTGAGATATCGTGAACGAAAGAAAATAAAAAAAAGTGTTTTTCCTCAATTTCTCCGAAACTTTTCATCTGAAAAATTTTTGTTGTTGATTCTTTCAATGGACTTAAAAAACTGCATCGATTGCCGCAAATCGCATAAAAATCGGTTGATTCATTCAAAAGTTATGGCAGTTCAAAATTTCCAAAAATAGTGTTTGTTGTAATTAAACTTAGCGGGAAGTTACATGGATGGCCTTTAGGGTCAACCGTTTTCCAATTTTTTTTAATAATATTTAACTTTGATTTGTTTATCAGTGCAAAGCCGGATCGGCCCAGCTAGTATAAGTATTACCACTGAACCACTAGTTTTGTTTTTGATCTGTTCCTTGTTGTTTTAACTTTTTCTTTGAACCCGGGTAAAAGGGCTACAAGTCTTCAAAAATTCGTTTTTTATGCAGAGAAACGATGCACCAAGTTTTGTTGCCTAATCTGCAATGGTTATAACGCTGTTCACTCACTTTTGAGACACTCTGTATATGGAATGCCAGGAAGAATTATAGAAAGTAAATATTTCAACTACATATTTATAGCTACGTACATACATTCGTACGTACATAGTATGTACAACCCGCCATAGTGTGTACGCTTGGATTCGGAATCAGGTCTTCAAAGTTTTTCTTTTTTGAAACTGGTTGACAAATATAAGAACCAAAAGAATTGCTTAAAATACGGTTGGCACATTAATAAAACAAATTATTATCCGCCATTGGTCACCCTGTTTGTATTATGTTAATGTATTTGACGAAGTTACAACAAACCTCCAACACAGTGAATCCATCCGCGGGTAATCCTAGAATTTCAGGCAATTTATCTCTTTTCACTGTTGCCGTTATCATCCTCTTTCTTGCCCCGCCTCCTACAGCTATCAGGACCCTCTTCATGTCGTTTGCCATATTTATCTGTCCTTTAGTCCTACAATTGCGCCTTCTTTTAGTGGGAATTTTGAATTTTGAAATGTATGTAGTGTTCACAGTAATTTTGAAAATAAGAAACGAGTTGTTGCTAGGGAAACGGAATAAATTCTATTGTTAACCCTTTTTATATACTGTTGGTAAAAACATTTAATATTAAGGGTTACACAGGTACCAGACGTATTGGATCCGTGTTTCCGCATTACTGAAAAACAAGTCAGGCGCACGTCAGTATCAGTGTTATCAGTGCACTTTCAATATCCCATCCGTGCTTTTTAAACAAATTCCCAACGATATTATTAGCGAATTTCCATAGGAAACATAAGCTATTGCAGTAGTCCTTATGGTAAGACCCAAGGTCGGGAGTGGCAAATGAGCACCGATCATGGTCCCCAGAAAATGTAGAATGTTATTCTGCACATTTTGTTTTTTACGTGACCTTATAGCTCGCTTGGTTCCCCCAAAATCGATCAAAACGTAAAATGCCATAAAAGCACCCGGTTCAAAGCCATGTGGTGGATTTTACCGTGGGGTTGGCGTGCGAAGCACGCAATGCTTTGTGTGTTGAAGATACTCCCAATTTTCGGAATGGCGTGGGAAGCACGCAATGCTTTGAGTATTGAAGATACTCCCAATATGCGGAATGACGTGCGAAACATTTTGCAGCTGTTCAGCAATTTCGTGAGTAGACCTATTTCCCAAATTTGTTGGTTGAAGCCCTAAAACTTAGGCCTATAAAATTAATTTTGGAAATTTGCTTATCTCACGGTAGCGGTTCAGCTGCGTGGTCGAATTATTAGAATTTTACGGGGGTGATTTTTTGTTTGTTTCCCGCTTATTGAATGGGTCAGGAAATATCTGATTTCATGCGAACTATCTAATATTAAATATACCGATATTTGATTTAAAATTAAAATTTGAATCAAAATAGGGGAGGAACTGAAAGATTTCATTTGGGAATGGGGAACTATTTTTATAATCGGCTTTGAGGTTAAAGATATTTGAAAAATGTTTATATTTTTAACAATTCTTTGCATTTACTTCATCCTTGAAAGCCTAAAGAATAACTTAGGCCTATGTCAACATAAAACTACACAGAGTGTTCGTAAATTCCCTATAACCCCTTTTATTATTTGTGTTATTAAAATATTTAACAAAACTTAGTATATATCTTGTGTTGCATTACAGGACAAATGTTATGTCATATGTGATTCTTTATGATTTTGGGGGGGGGGCTTGAGGGGGTAAACAATTTAAAATATAAAGGTAGGTCATGTAAATACACCATTGAAAACCTCATTAAAATAGAAACAGAAAGACACAAACTAGAGCTTAGTATCTTGCTTCGTTTTAAAGTGAAGGGCAATCAAATTTCTGGAAAATAATATACAACGTACTTATTTCTAATATTAACAAATTAATAACCTGCATTGATGCTATGATAACAATATCATTTTCCAGAACTTTGATGGTCCATTACTTTTAAACGAAGCAAGATACTAAGCTCTAGTTTGCGCCATTGTGTTTCTCTTTTAATAAGCTTTTTAATGATGTATTACATGACCTACCTTTATATTTGAAATTGTTAATCCGCCTTAGCCCCATTAAGCCCCCAAAAAATCATAAAGAATCAGATATGTAAAAAATGTGTCCTGTTTAATTAGTATATTTTAATGGACTAGTTGTTTCTGAAAGCGGTTTACCTAAAAACAATGCATTTGTAAAAAAGAAAATTAAAATAAATTTATTAAAAATAATAACAAAAGAACCGCTCTCAATAAACTAGTCCGAACCGAACATAATCTATAACGAAGATAATTCTTTTCAGTCGAGATAAATACGATATATATTTCGGTTTTCACGGACAGGAAATGTGCAATAAATGACTGAGGTGGGGCTCGAGGGTCCATGCAAGCATACACAATCGATGCATAAATGAATACTCGATTTGCCGAGTCGAGACGTGAGCTGGGTTTCTATTCATACCAATGCATGTAGAAAACTGAACATTACTCTGAATAGGTTTTTAAACTTTCATTATAATGCAGTTTAAAATATTTGTGCAGTTCTTTCCGGTGGTAGATTCGAAAAATGACTCGCTTTTCTCGTAATAATATTTCCTCGTATTAAAAATATCGGTTGGCTAACTCGAGAGTACGTGTGGTCAAAGAATCGACACACCATTAACGTGTAAGGCGGTACTTTGACTAAATTTACCCAAACCCTCAGTGAATTGTCTTTTGTAAGTTGACCTAAAGCCATTGCGGGTTTATTTGTAATTAATAACTTATAAATCAACGTATACAATGAGGGCCAGTTGTCAGTCTCACTCCAACTTGTCAACTAGACGCTTACCATCAAGTCGTGTGCTTAGTGTTTTAATTGTGTTTGGTCTGTGGTTGGTGTGTTTGACTTCTCAGTCTTAGCTCTGAGATGTATCACGTAGATATTTAAGGTTAGTAGTAATTTATAGTTTTACTTTGTTCACCCTTACATAGGCCTAGTTGCCTGGGTTTATGTACCGATAGTTTTAGTCACTTAAGAACGGGAATTGATTTGTATTCCCGAAACGTCGTGTATTTAACACACAAATGATGGCAAATGTCCGAAAAAATTATTATAATAAAAGTATGCAACGAGTTAAACATCTTGTTTGAATTTACATAAAAACAACATTGACAAAATTTAAAATAAATTTTTAACAATGAAAGGTATTCTATCGTACATAATTAAAAATCTGTGTCAATAAGATGTTTTCAACTTAGACTGACCGCCATTTGCGATAGGTCTAAGATAGAGACCTATAATTTGTGCCATTCTTCTTCATTTATCAAGCCCTTTAAAATGAGGTATCACTTGATGTAGGTTTGTATTTCAGATTTTTGAATTACCCTCTCAACCCACCATTTTGGGTACGGGGTGAAATGGTCAGTTACACCAAAATTCATCTCCCTGTGTCATATAGAGATAAACCGAAGCTTATTTGTTTATTTCTACTTGTTCCAAAGTTAAGGGGGGAGGTGTGCTTTTGGACACCTGTATAAAGAATTAGAATTAAATAATTCGACCACGCAGCTGAAACGCTGACATGAGTTGAGCGAATTTCCAAAATTAAATTTATATATGTTTTTGGGTTTAAAACAACTGTTTGCTGCCTGTCCAATATTGAGCGAGAACGTTCGAGATATATTATGAAAGTGACGAGATTGAGCGAAGATTAAGTAAATATTATTTGAAAAGATTGAATTGGACCAAACTTAGTTGGTTTTGTAAACTATAGTTTATATAACTATAACACTTCATGTACAAAATTTGAAATAGCTATAGTTTGTAAATAATCTTAAATATATATCTTGTTCTGTAAACTATCTTTTATTTTAAAACAAAGTGAATATTTAATTACGTCGCAATTATACCGTGTTTGGACTTAATGTTCTTGTTATTTAAACATACGCCTATTTAAAGAGCACTAATCAAGCCACATATGTATGATAAAGGACACATAAATAATCGGTTAATATACAATTGACTAGTAAATAGCCAAAATTAAGAAAATCTTTTTTGCTTGTCACTTTATTTGATCAATAATTAGTCTGACAAACTACATGTTGCTAAAAATATTTTCTTTTTCGGGGATATGGTTTCACATTTAGCTCCTGTGAGAATCTGGATTACACTTCATGTACAAAATTATAAATAGCTATAGTTTGTAAATAATCGTAAAAATATATCTTATTCTGTAAACTATCTTTTATTTTAAAACTAAGTGAATACTTAATAGCATAGCAATTATATCGTGTTTGGACTTAATGTTCTTGTTATTTGGTGCAGATTACAAAAATTACGTTATTTTTACACTCTATGGCGAAATGCAAAAAATTTTACCGACTGTGCCTTGAGCCCAGTAGGTGACTTATGACCATATCCCAGAGCGGCCGAGCGAGGGCTAATTAGGGTAGGGTCACCGGTTGTATGACAACACGACTGAATGCGACTTGGAACCCTTGGGGGGCAATAAATATATCTGCAGGGCTACGACAGCACGACGTTGCCGAATCTCATTAGCGGCTCAGTCGTATAGACGTAGTCTGCGCGAGGCCCCAGCCCCTAATCCCTCCGCGTCTACCTGCGAGGCTGTCTTGAAGAAAACTTTATCCATACCAGAACTGAGTTCATAGCTAGACAATATTTTCCACTTTAAAGTCACTTCACATATTTTGCCGATAACAGTATGATTATAAT
>JAGFPH010004969.1:0-15276 GCA_018207615.1 Philaenus spumarius | reverse complement strand
TTAGTCACAGTATTTTGCCGATAACAGTATGATTATAATATTTGTATGATTATAATATTTCGTCGTATTATCACTTTATATAATTAGAATTAAAAAAAAACTAGAGGACTTACCTAAACTGTTTAGTCACAGTATTTTGCCGATAACAGTATGATTATAATATTTGTATAATTATAATATTTGGTCGTATTATCACTTTATATAATTAGAATAAAAAAAAAACTAAAGGACTTACCTAAACTGTTTATTCACAGTATTTTGCCGATAAAATTGCATGTATTTTGCATGTATATGCATTGTAAATTTGCTGAGTACGCAGGGGTACGGCTAAATATTATCACCACTGGCTGTGAAACCCTCATCAAGGTTTACCCCGGTCAAGCCGTGCAGACTACGACTGCACGACGGAGCCCACTCGCAGCTGTACCACCGTCGTGTAGTCGTAGCCCTGCAAACCATTTAAACCGATGGCCCTTGGCAGTTTTATTGCACCGTCCTGTTGTCGCTTTACCAGGGTCACCTCCCCGACCGTCCTAAACTCTCAGCCGCCACGAATCTTTGCGCAAGGTATAACTTTAACTTGCAGATATGAACTGGTTAAGGACATTAATTATTAGTACTTTAACTCTGCTTTAATGTTATTAGCGAATTTCCATAGGAAAAATGAGCTATTTGCAGTGGCCCTTATGAAGGCCCAAGGTCGGAAGTATCAAATGAGCACCGATCATGGTCCCCAGAACACGTTTTGGAGTGTCATTAAAAATCTCTATATATATAAGCGAAATACCACTCACTCACTGACTCACTCATCACGATTTCTCAAAAACAACCGAACGGATGGAAATTAAATTTGGTATGTAGCTTCCTCTAGGGCCATAAGTGTTCACTAAAAAAAGGTTTCAACTAAAAGGGGGGAGGGGATCAAAGTTATTAAATCACGATTTCTTCAAAACTACCGAACGTATTGGAATGCAATTTGGTATGTAGCTTCCTCTAGGGCCATAGGTGGTCACTAAGAAAGGGTATGAAAAATTTCGAAATTTTAGGAGGTGTTTGGGGGTATCAAAGTTACTAAAATCATAATTTCAGATATTTTATTATTATGACAATAGTGCTTTTATTATTTAAGATCTATATATATATAAAAGCCAAATACCACTCACTGACTGAACACTTAAAAATAATACAATCACGTTAAAAAGACTGAAAATACCAACCATCACGGGCAACGCCGCGCCGTACGGGTCAGCTAGTCATAGATATAGGCTTTATATATAATATATGTATATGTGTGTTCGCACTCTAGCGGCCGCATTTTAAGTGTGATTTTGGTCCAAATTTGGTACACATATTGGTTGTCTACGTCGCTCGGACAAGTTCGTTAGCCAAAAAAATCCAACAAGCCGTTTTTTTACTGGAAGAAATTATTTTTTGAGATTTGCCTACGAGAATAATAATGTTTGTTGGAGTTTTTTCTACAAATATAAATGTACGATTTTGTTCCGCACATTTTGTATTTTTACGCGACCTAATAGCTCGCTTCGTTTCCCCAAAATCGATAAAAACGTAAAATACCGTAAAAGTACCTGGTTCAAAGCCACGTGGTGGATTTCACCGCGGAGTTGGCGTGCGAAGCACGAAATGCATTGTGTATTGAAGATACTCCCAATACGGGGGTTGGGGTGCGAAGCACGCAATGCTTTGCGTATTGAAGATACTCCCAATATGCGGAATGGCGTGCGAAGCACGCATTGCACTGTGTATTGAAAATACTCCCATGGCGTGCGAAGCACGCATTACTTTGTGCATTGATGATACTCCCAATTTGCGGAACGGCGATCAAAGTATTTTGCAGCTATTTAGCACCGTCGTGAATAAAGCACTACCCAAATTGTTGGTTGAAACAATAAAACATAGGCCTATAAAGTTAGTTTTGGAAATTCGCTCAACTCACGTCAGCGGTTCAGCTGCGTGGTTGAATTATTATTGTTAAGTGAGATTCTTACATTTAGTATCTCATAGGCCGGCCCTTATTCTGAGCGTAGCAAATTACTACAGCTTTTGTGAGACGAATTCATATTTTAAACACAGCTAGCGAAGAACACTATAAAACTTGTTTTAACTCAAAGAATGTATATCATTAATAAAATACTTTAAAGAGATACGTTCCTTTAATTTCACCAATAAAAAAAGAGTCTTTTAACTAAACCAATTTCATTAAAACGTCGAGTGAGAAAGATTTTAATAAAAATACTTCCTTTGAAGTTTGTCCAATATTTCAATGCTTTACTGCAAAAGCTCTACAAAGGAGTACCGTTCATTGCCACTACAAAATGAAGTTTCGATTGTATGAAGCAAAACCAATTTGTATTTAAATTCTTTCTTTGTGTATTTGAAATAGTGTACGATTGTATAAAAATGCTACAGTTTTTAATAGAATACAACGCAAATGGCTCTTACCGCGAAAATTCAATGTGCTCCATTTAGTGAAAGACAAAGATGGTAATCAGATTTGAAAACAGAAGCACTCGAAATTGTTAATTTGTTAGAATGATCGTAATGATTCGTTTAAGGGCAAAACTTCAGATGGTTGCAAAAATTGGTTGAAAAGTTTTTAAAAATCGGTTATTTTTACCCTATCACGGTATGAGATAAGTGGTCCAACACATAGAAGCACTAGGTGAAACCCCACGCCAGCCCCGTTAAAACCTTCTATACACATAATCATGTTATGTTTTCTTTGTAATAAGCTAGATGGCCCGATCCGACTTTGCACGGATAGACAAATCAAAGTTAAATGTATATTAACAACAAAAATATATCAATCAATATATTACACTATGTATTTCTTATAGGGATTTTTAGCAACTTTTACCCCCCAAACCCCCCTAAAATTTCAAATTTTTTAAAACATTCCTTAGCGAGCACCTAGGGCCCTAGAGGAAGCTACATACCAAATTTCACTCCAATCCGTACAGTGTTTTTTTTTTTTTTGCAATTCCCACCCCAACTAAACCTTTTTAAAATTTAGAATTTTTTGAAAACCTTCCTTGGCGAGCTTCTATGGCTCTAGAGGAAGCTACATACCAAATTTTATTCCAATCCGTTTTGTAGTTTTGGAGAAATCGTGATTTCATAATATTGACCCCCGAAACTCCCTTTAAAATTTAGAATTTTTTAAAACCCTTTCTTAGTGAGCACCTATGGTAATAGAGAAAGCTACATACCAAACTTCGTTCCAATCCGTTCAGTAGTTTTTGAGAAATTGTGATCAGTGAGTCAGTGGATTTGGCTTTTATATATAGAGGTGTAGGATTAATAATAACCCCAAAGCTAAGAAGGTAAATAATGTTATATGTACAAATCAAATTATTTCGTATACTTTATAACAGCAGATATAATGAAGGTTAAAAGAACCATCATCCTAAATGCGGCTATAAAAGGAAAGATAGATATGCCGAAATCTAATATACAGAATACGCGTAGGGAGAGGTATTGTATATTACCCAGAGCCAAACTGACTGTGTTTCACAAATGTTTCATATACCAGGCACCTAAATTCTTTAATGCATTGCCAACTAACATAAAATCAATTTATGGGGTTAGACCTTTTTTGAAAAAATTGAAAACCTGGCTTCTTGAATTTGAGAATATTGAAGATCTTTTCTGTGCGCCTGTTTAGGTGCAAAACGATTGTTTTTCTCCGCTGTTTTGCTTAGTTGGAGGTAGTTACAGGCCTTAGCTGAGATCACAAAAAATGTTATATTTTAATATAAATAATAATGGTAGCATACACATCCTGTTCTACAAATAAATTTTTTGAAATTCGTGCTGGTAAACCCAAAAACTGGCTTCGCCAACAGGGTTACCTAATTCCTTGAGTTTTTGAAGCTTTCACAATTATTAAGTGTAGACAAAAATTGTATATAGTTTAATTCTCTTTGTATATATTATATTATTAGTGTTTAGTTATAAGTGATTAATTATATTATTACTGAGATGTATTTTTAGTTTCTTTTTATGTACGGTTTTCATTGTATATGTTATTGTGTTTTAGTTATAAGTGGAAAATTTTTATTATTATTGAGATATATTTTTGTTTCTTTTTATGTATGGTTGCATGTGCATTGTGTTAGTGCTGATATTATGTATGATATGCAAGGAATAAATTCTTTATTATTATTTAAATGCTAAAATTAACAAATTAAAATAATTCAAAGGCGTAAATTGGGGATAAATTAAAGAATAATAAATTAATAATAATTAACTAAAAATAAATTAACCTAATTAAATATTTTTGAAGGAAAAGGCTCAAAAATAAATAAAATAAAATAACCAATTAAACCAAGGGAAATAAGGTTATATAATAGTAAATATATATGAAAGAATATGTAATATATATGTGAATGTAAAATACCATGTGAGAAGGGGGCATACACCAAAACGGGGGGTTGCTAAATCCAAAATTCGACGATTCACACAAAACAGGCTACAGAACCGTGCCCAAAGTGAAGAAAGAAAAAAGAAGGATAGTTTTGGAAGTTTGGGAACCAGGAGAAGAAGATAGAACCAAGAAAATTCAAATTTGGACCAATTTGGAAAAATTAAAATTCAAATTTAATGGAAAATTAATGAAGGCGATAACTTGAGAACCAGGAACCCTAGAACAACAACTCAAAGGAGAAAGGAATCAGGAGATTGTCAAGAATAAAATGAGCCAAAGAAATCAAAAATCGGACCAGGGGTTACGAAGTTAGAGCACTTTGAAAGATTTAAACTAAACAATTAGGGAATTCCTGTACGGACCAGAACGGCTTGAGTAAACACAGTGAGGGGAGACTAGATGTATGACGTCATGCTACCACCACCGAGGCCAATACAATTACTTATTGCTCTGCAAAGGAAATAAATAATTATCGACGAAATCACAGTGGATTAATGAAAATAAAGTCGTGGAACCTAATTTGAATAATTAAAGGAAAATTCTACAATGTAGAAGACCAGATAAATCACCAGAGAAACGAAGTTACTCAAAAAAGGAAGAGTAAGTCTCTTGACTCCAATCTAGACAGTACGAGGTTGGGAGAAAGAAAAATATTTTTAGTTGCGTTAAGATAGCCATCCAAGGACCACGTCAAAGTTTGCAGAAGCAGCAGTAGGTCAGCGAGAATCACCAACTCCGGTACAGATCAGCGGGCCGTAGGAAATCGCTATACATTAAAGAAGAGGAGAAATCCAAGGAGGAGAGAAGGCAGGAAGAAAGAAGAGGATCGAGGACTTCATTCCAAGGCCTAAACCACCAAGGAGGGAAGCTGCGATAAATCATACTTATTTGTGAGTAGCAAATAACCAAGATATATATATTTAAAAGTTAAATAAAATCCAAAGATAGAGTTTTAAAATTAAATTCAAAAGTAATAGTAAATTCAGGGGAAAGTATAAAAGTAAAATCATTCAGGAATATTCCCTATTCTCACAATGGTATAAAAGAGTTTCAAAATAAATGTAAATAGTACCATAATTATTAATATCAATATTATATTTGTTGGACAAATTTAAGCAGTTGCAAAAGTAAAATCAATTTGTTTTTTAAAATAAAAAAGTTTTATTATTTTTAATTTTTAATAAATTACCTGCTTACACGCTTCCTCAGCAAGGGTTAAATTAACTAAATTACAAGTGAAAAAACATGGACCAAGACCGGGATTTGAACCCAGGACCTTTGCCTTACCGGGGCAACACTCTACCACTGAGCTATCATGATCCCTGATATTGGTCGATGTTATCTCACTTGTATGGTTTTACTGCATATATATGAATTAATTGACTGAATACCTCGCATGCGACATTGAAAACAATCTCAATTCTTTTTGCAGCCTACAGTGGTGTTATTTATTATTATTTTTAATTTGTAATAAATTACCTGCTTACACGCTTCCTCAGCAAGGGTTAAATTAACTAAATTACAAGTGAAAAAACACCGGAAAGGCAAAGGTCCTGGGTTCAAATCCCGGTCTTGGTCCATGTTTTTTCACTTGTAATTTAGTTAAACAAGTTTTATTTGCAAATCTTAATTTCTTTCATTTATAAGTTTTATATCCTATACCAAAAATTAACCAGTGCTCTAAAGTTAAGTTAGAAATTAAGGTTATATTAATTCTTGTGTGTGACATAATAACTCCAGACGGCACGGCCCGGAGAAGGAGTCTGACTAGAGCTAGTAACCTAAAATTAAAGTGTATTAATTACAAACAAAATCTTAAGAATTAGGAAAGTAAGCGTATTTCCTATTCTTGCCCACGTATGCGCGCGAAATTTGGTTAAGGGCAAATAGAATAAAAAATAGAGCGGGTACGGCGTGACAAGTGACGTCGGAACGAGGGGTAAAGACCTTGCGAGCCCGAAATTCTAAGAGGGTGCGCGTACGGCGTGGCAATGTGTTGGTTCATCAGTCTAGGCCTAACCTAAGAACGTTTTCCGACTAAATTTACAAATATAGGAATAAAAAATGTTTTTATCAAAATAAATTATAGCCTGTGTTACTGAGGGATAGTGTAGCTTTTTATTAGTAAAACTATTTTTCCAAATGGTTCAGTAGTTCCAGAAATTAACCTCTACAAACAAACAAACAAACAAAAATTGTTATCTGTTTATAATATTAGTATAGGTAATAAGGAAGGGAAATTTGAAAACGAATACTGATTATTATTTATATAACTGTAATTACATTATAGAGAATATCGTTCTAGTTGGATCATACCACGCCCACACAGCGAATACACGTATCAGCGAATATCCTTAGGAAAAATGAGCTATTACAGTGGCCTTTATGGTAAGACCCAAGATCGGAAGTAGCAAATGAGCATCGATCATGGTACCCAGAACACGTTTTGGGGTGTCATTAAAAATCATATATATTTGTATATATGTGTTCGCACTCTAGCGGCCGCATTATAAGTCCGATTTGGTCCAAATTTGGTAAACATGTTGGTTGTCTTCTTCGCTTGAACGAGTTCATTAAAAAAAATGAACAATCGGAAGCAACAATCAGAAGCACATTTTTTGACAGGAAGTAACTATTTTTTTAGATTTTTCCTACAAGAATGATTTGTTTTTAGAGGTTTTTTTTGCTAAAACCCGTATTGCTAAAACTCGTGGTGAGCGACCACATACGACGCTGTCCCGGTACGCACGAGTTTTAGCAATACGGGCATGTAAATGTGTTTCATTTATTCATTCATTATGTAATCGTTGTGTTAGTTATGTGTAAGTGTTTATGTAAGTGACGAAGGGAAACCTGATAAACTTGAAAATGACTGAATAGCCGAAACGGCCGTGTTTTAGCGACGAATAGGAATATTGAAGACGGTGAGTCAGATATCTTTTAATATATGTTTATTTATTTACGTTGATTTAATTTGATTGATTACACTTACATATACAATGCAATTAATTTAACTAACAGCTGTCATGTTAGTAAAACAGATTGTTAATAGATTTCACCTTTCATTAGGAACCATATAAAGTATAATAATATAAAACTGTTTAATCAATTTGTGTAACGAAAACGTAAATTTTAAGCTGCTTGTCTATTTTTCGCCAATAGCGGGGAACATAAGCTCTAAAATGATGTTTGAGTAAATAATTTTGTTGAAGAATTAAGGGAGATATCGCTTAGCGACGAAAAAACACCTTTGACAAATAATATAATATAAGGATAATTAAAGTTTTTCAACAAGACTTAAACCCTCTACGTGTAGGAGTGGTGGTATTGAAAGCGCCTATTAAAAAGAGCTTACCACGTGGAAGAAGGAGTAAAGGAAATACAATTAGGCAAGTTTAAGGGTGGATTTACAGCCTACGTATAATTTGACATTTTAATGTAGTCAAGAGTTGAAACAGTCTGTGGTAGTTTTAGTATTTCTGTATGCATGAAGAGAAGTTAAAGATAGTTTAATTAAATTAACTATCCATGTTAACAATGCATATATTATATTAGTCTTTAGTTAAAAAAAAATTAAAATACTAGTAAGACCCTGTGAAAAATCACAGACAGATTAGTTAGACACACATCAGAAATACATAATAATAAAAAAATGCTATTTAAAAACAACAGACTTTATCTAGATCTACCTATGATGACGGTGATTTTTAACTCGGTAATCGTGTGCAATTATAAGGATTGTAAAACTTTAGGCCTATTTGTTAACATTTTGTATTTATATTCATTACTACCTGGCCCGATCCGGCCTTGCACAGATAGACAAATCAAAGTTAAATATATATTAACAAACAATTATATCAATAAATATACTACACTTTTTATTTATTATGGAAATTTTTAGTAACTTTAACACCCCCAAACCCCTATAAAATTTAGTTTTTTTTAAACCTTTCTTAGCAAGCACAGGGCTCTAGAGGAAGCTGCATACCAAATTTCATTCCAATCCATTCGGTGGGTTTTGTTAGTAACTTTGCCCCCCCCCAAACCTCCTCTAAAATTTCGAATTTTTTGTAAACCTTTCTTAGCGAGCACCTAGGGTCCTAGAGAAAGCTACATACCAAATTTCATTCCAATCCGTTTGGTAGTATTGGGGAAATCCTGATTTAGTAACTTTGACCCTCCAAACCCCCACTAAGGTCAATGATTTTTGAAAATCATTCTTAGCGAGCATTCACAGCCCTAGAGGAAGCTATATACCAAATTTAATTGTAATCCGTTTGGTAGTTTTTGAGATTTCGTGATGAGTCAGTGAGTGGATTTTATATATAGGTAGACTAGCTGACCCGTACGGCGTTGCCTGTGGTGGTTGGATTTTTCAGTCTTTTTAACGTTATTGTATACTTTTTAAGTGTTCAGTCAGTGAGTGGTATTTGGCTTTTATATATATAGATCTTAAATAATAAAAGCACTATTGTCATAATAATAAAAGATCTGAAATTATGATTTTAGTAACTTGATCCCCCAAACCCCTCCTAAAAATTCGACATTTTTCATACCCTTTCTTAGTGAGCATCTATGGCCCTAGAGGAAGCTACATACCAAATTTAATTCCAATCAGTTCGGTAGTTTTGAAGAAATCGTGATTTAATAACTTTGATCCCCAAACCCCCCTAAAATTTCGAATTTTTTAAAACCCTTTTTTATTGAGCGCCTATGGCCCTAGAGGAAATTTAATTATTCCAATCTGTTCGGCAATTTTGGAGAAATCGTGATTTAGTAATTTTTTCCCCTCAAAACCCCTCCTAAAATTTCCAATTTTTTAAATTTAAGATTCTTTTTCTTTTGGTATCCAAGTCAACGTACAATTAAAGTTTACTTACTTTGTATTTTTCCTTCACGTGACTTATTTTTTCTTTTATTATATTACGCGTTTCGGAGTTCACTCCATCTTCAGATTCGTAGTCACTCTTACGAGGTCGTCAAACATATTAACAAACACATAAAACACAAACACTGAAAACACATTAAATTATTATCGCGGGGTGCATCCTGTACGGTGGTCCAAGGACAACTGCCGCTTCACGGTTATGTAATTTTAGGTCTACGTTGACGGTGACTTGGACCCTTGTTATCTTGCATACTGATAGCCATGTCGTACAATATATTTGACGGAAAATGAAGCTGGTCATTCATAACTAGGTTGTCGTTGTTTTTAAAAGCTTTGTAAATTTCATACTCCTCAATTTTTAAAACCCTTTTTTAGTGAACACTTATGGCCCTAGAGGAATATACATTTCAATCCGTTCGGTAGTTTTTGAGAAATCGTGATGAGTGAGTCAGTGAGTGAGTGGTATTTCACTTATATATATATATATATATAGATTATAAATCCAAATAAAGATAAAAATATTATATTTTAATGGCTTTCTAACTTCATACTGATAGATCAAATGACTTAGAAGTTATTAGCGAATTTCCATAGGAAAAATGAGCTATTGCAGTGGCCCTTATGGTGAGACCCAAGGTCGGGAGTAGTAAATGAGCACCGATCATGGTCACCAGAACACGTTTTGGGGTGTCAAAAAAATTTATATATATGTGTATATATGTGTTCGCACTCTAGCGGTCGCATTTTAAGTCCGATTTGGTCCAAATTTGGTACACGTGTTGGTTGTCTATGTGGCTCGGACGAGTTCGTTAGCCAAAAAAATCCAACAACCGGAAGTACGTTTTTTCACCGGTAGTAACTATTTTTTGAGAATTTTACTACAAGAATGAAAATGTTGTAGAGTGTTTTATAAAAATATAAATGTAGGATTCTATTCTCCGCATTTTGTTTTTTTACGCGACCTTATAGCTCGCTTGGTTCCCCCAAAATCGACAAAAACGTAAAATACCATAAAAGTACCCGGTTCAAAGCCAAGTGATGCAAACTCGCGATGCCACTAGGAGGAAACAAATTCTACTAATATATTGCGTACACATAGACAGCTGTTCAACGCCTTCGTGAGTAGACCTATTTCCCAAATTGTTGGTTGAAACCCTAAAACATAGGCATATAAACTTAATTTTGGAAATTTGCTCAATTCACGTCAGCGGTCCAGCTGCGTGGTCGACTTATTAATATTATAGTGAAGAAATTAATAATCTAACCATATTTATATGTTATACGAAGATGTACGAATGTTTCCGAAGTTAAAAGAATATGTATCTCTTCTTTAAACTTGTATAAATGAATATATTGATAATAAAAGGTTGTATTTAGTGTCATTTTATAACGTCATTGCAAATCTTATAACGTATTATAGGCTACATTAGTTCTTTAACTCATATTTAAAAAAAAAATCAACTTCGCAAGACTTGTATTGATTGAAGTTGTAAACATAACCCCAAAGTATAATCAACGCTAGGTTTTGTTTAAGTATTACAGATGAAGGGCGAAATCAGCTGTTATATTAGGTTTTTACTCACGTACACTCGCTTTTATAGGAGTTGATTATTAACTTATTATATTACAATATTAATATTATTATCTTTAAAAAAAATAGGGGCTAATGATTGCATGACTTGTTACGGCACACCAAGTGATTATTCGAGGGCTGTGTAGGGTGTTTAGGTGCAAGACTCTCGGGTTTTCTTCAATTCAATACCGAAAGTTTGGCCGATTTACTGGTCTTGGGCCTGACAGGTGGAAATGGGCCTCTTCGCTGATCATGACAATATCGGTAGCTGGAATGTCGTTAAAAGCTGTTGACAAATGTTTGCACGGTTTTCGAGTTCCCATACAATCACCATTTTGTATGGGTGAAAACGAAGATGTTGGAGCAAAATGCGGCGTATTGAGCGACTTGACCATGTTCAGTGCAGCAGCATGTTCATCTCCGTGGGGACTGGATGACAGAACGTCTAAAACGCGTAACATTTTCATGGTCGATCCCCCTCCATTGACACCGAGTTGTGAACTCGTGGCACTAAAACTTCGAACCCAATTCAAGATTGTTGGTTTTGAGGGGACGGTAGCCGAAGGGGCTAAATCAAAGTTTCTTCGAAACGCACGTTACTTCCTGACTGCCGAATTTCCGTTAGTAAGAAATGCTTCAATAATGAACGCCCGTTGTTCACCCGGCCAAGCCATGTGTCCTGTTGTCTACTGACATACTTTAGGTTCCCCCACTCTCTAGGACCACCTCTATCCCTCGCCGTAGCCAGGAAAACTTGTCGGGGGGGGGGGGGGGGGTCAGATGAGGACCGGGGATTTGAGTTTAAACCCTTTTACCATGTTCACTGCTAATTACGCACGTGTGAGCTTGACACTGAACTCTATGAGAAGCGGGTGACGCACAGTGCATTGCGCGCCACCCCCCGGTTTCAATACACAGTGCATTGTGTGCTTCGCACGCCAATTTTAAGCCTATGTACTTCCGCTTTAAAATATTAGTGATTATTACGTAGAAAGGTTCAAAAATAAAGCAATTTATACTCATTTAAACTATAAATATAAAAAATAAAAGTTCAGCTCCTAGCATAGGAAATACGAATATTGCGTAGCAGTGAACCTGTTAAACAACAATTTCCACGCTTATTTTTAAAATGTTGATGTAGTTGCCCATGCAAAATATTATAGGATGTAAGGGTGATGAATGATTTTGTTTTGTTAAAGTAAAGTATTTTTGTTGAACCTTCATAGTTTTCTTATTTAATAGATCAGATCAAGCTCACAAGAGAGTAAGGCTGAAACCTACTACATCCATGTGTATTGTACGTTGTAGTTTAATTTAGCAAATCTAAATAAATATTAGTATGCTTGCAATGATGAAAAATATATTAATGGATCCTCTGTTGTGTTGTCTATTTTAAAATTTAACTTGCACTTTTTAAATCTTGTATTAATTTTTACTAGTAAATTTCTGGATTTCGTGGGGTTTTGATCCCCTAACCCTCCCCCTGGATAAGGCCTTGCCCCCATCCTGTGTCTCCTTACATTACTAACAGCCAATTCCTACTTTGTTGTGTGTTCACACTGCCTTTAGCTCAAACAGCAAAAACAGAGAGTATTTATTTTGTATACTCCATAAAATAGAATCTCTGAGAAAATAAAATCACAGAGTCAACAGAATGTCTAAGGACCGGCCAGAGTGTTGTCTTTCGGCGGGAGAAAACGGTCCGGCAAACACATACAAAAATACATTAAACATTAAAGTTTTAAGAAAACACAGTTTCAATTTAAATGAATTAATTTCACAAAATATTAAGGTTAAAAGTAAGATAAAGTTTTTAAGTGTAAAAGGTAAAGTAAAATATAATTTAAAAGGACAACAAAAACAGCCAAGTTTACTCTTGTATTATTTAGCTAAGCGATGAATCACTAGAATTAAAGGTAAATACTTTGTAACATCATTCTATAACAAGGCCTGTCAAAATTAATAATAATTCATAAACAAATTCAAGGTATGCAATAAGTCTCATGGTTCCTATCTGTTATTACTCCCAATGTTGATTTTTAAATCTATACCTTTGTAGGCCTACTTTTAATGAGACATTTTTTAGAACACTGAATACTTATACTTTCGAATCAGTTCCAATCGTTCCCCACGTAGCACAAGCATGTCATATTGCCGTGGAAAACACGTTTAGCCGAAACGTCAAGAAACGGTTTAAATTGTACGTCAATATTCCGCCCAAATGTCACAGCGATAAGATAGTTAAAAAGACGTTGCAAAATAGTTAAAGATTAGGTAAAAAGACGTCTAAAACTCGTTGTTGCGTTGCCGTAAATACATCGTTTGATTCTCGTCATCTTAAGACGTCATATTTTAGCTAAAAACTCGTTGAAAACTAGGAAATGTGACGTTACTGTACAACGTTAAACAGACGTTGTTCTATAACGAGAAATAGACGTTACTCCATAACGGTAAAAAGTCGTTATTTCAAAACGTCAAATATACGTTCTTCCAGCACGCTAAAAAGACGTGATCCAGAACGGGAAATAGACGTTACACTAAAACGTTAAAATGACGACCATTAGAATGGTAAAATGACTACTAAAAGTACAAAATTATTCCAGTCAATAAAAATAACCTAGATACAAATTATTGCCGAATGATTATCTAAAATGGGAAAGAGTGCTTTCAAATTTGTCGTATTTTGAAAAAAATATCTGCCAAAATACGCTTAAACAGGAAAGACATTGCATTTTCTCATTCGTATAATTACATCCTCCAATTAATTGCTGTATATGTTATATTTATTTGCCAAGGAATAATCAACCATTTATTAGTCATTTTACTACCATAAAGAAAGAACATTTTAATTCAATACACTAATTTCATTGACAAAAGAAACATTTAATGATTTTAATGTAGGCCTACATCAGTTTGTTTTTATAAAATCTTCCTTGATAGCAATTTTTTTAAATAAATGAGGCCTATACATAATTCAAAATACATATGTACCTTTACTTTTTGCAGTATATTTATTAAAGTCAGTCTTTAATTTAGATCATCTATGGCCCAGATAAATGTATTGTATAATAAAAAAAGTCAAACAAATAAAATTTGACAATACCATAATTAGTTAAAGTTTAAGATTTTCACAAAATATAGGCTATGGTCATTTTGTATTATATAAATACCTTTGTTTAGCATTATTATTGTTTACAATCCTTTCTTCAGACACTGTTTAAGCGATGACACACGTTTGCCTATTGTTGAGGCATTTATGTAACAAATCCATACCATATAACATACCTATTAAAGGTATTTATGTAACATATTCGGTTCAGTTAGGCAAACACAAACATATCATGCATTTTGTATGTATTACTTTCATAAAACCAACATTTTATTACTTGTTTTATTCCAAAATATATATTAAGATAAATTTTAAAGATAAAGATGTAATAAGATAAATTTAAAAAAGAACAAAAGTAAACGTTATATTTTTTCTGACTCATCAAACAAAGAACATGAATAAAAACTTGGATCAGCACATAAAGAAATAAGTTATTTAATTTAAGCCTCCGAATTAGCATTAAAGGAACATGGGAATACAAAATAATTAAACTATATTCTATAAAACATATTTTATTACAATAGACATAATTTATTACCTTCAATATTTTTTTAAAGAAGGTGAAGAACTCATATTTCTGTAAATGTATAAACAACATAGGTCTAATTGGTGCTTTAAATAGACATGACTTTAAGCTGAAAAAAATATAAAGTCTATAATCTGAAAAACCTTATTACAGCCTAATTCCAAATGTCTATTCTATCTAATGAATACAGTTAAACTCAAGAATAAATTAATAACTTATCACAATAGCTTTTACTTAATATTGTAATATGTTATCTTACTTTCGGATTCTAAAATATGTGTTAATGCAATTGGTGAAATGTACAGAAAACATATATAAACTTTATGACCTTGTTAAAAAATAACTACCGTACGATACTTGCTTTAAATTGTGTTATTATTGAGATAGAAATTTGTACTTATACAATTAGTATGTGTTTGTTTAGAATTTGTTATTTTCATTTACGAAAGTATCACCTATTTCATACCCTTGCTATTTTTTGTAAAATTATGTGGGCAATAAATAAAATAAGACATTAGATTTCAAGAAAACTACGTTTTGACTTTACCATTGTAGAATGCCTCTTCTATTCTTATTAATTTACTTTCAGTTTTTTGGTGTGGCATATAATAATTTATTTTAAACAGTTTGAAATAAAAATTTTAAATTAATTTGTTACTTTTATATTTAATTTATTGTGTGTTTTTTAAATAATTTAAACTAATTTATTGTGCTTAACTTCTGTACTGTTCACTAA
>JAGFPH010004968.1:73104-86416 GCA_018207615.1 Philaenus spumarius | reverse complement strand
AGAATTTTCAATACAGCGAGCATTGCGTGCTTCGCACGCCAATCCCAAATTGGGAGTATTTTCAATAGAGCGAGCATTGCGTGCTTCGCACGCCAAACCCCGTATTAGGAGAATTTTCAATACAGCGAGCATTGCGTGCTTCGCACGCCAAACCCCTTATTGGGAGAATTTTGAATGCACAGAGCATTGCGTGGTTTGCACGCCAACCCCCGCATTGGGAGTATTTTCAATACACAATGTATGGCGTATTTTGTTAGAGTAATATTTTTTGTTGAACCTTCACAGTTTTCTTATTTAATAGATCAGATTAAGCTCACAAGAGAGTAAGGCTGTAACCTACTGCATCCATGTGTATTGTACGTTGTAGTTTAATCAAGTAAATCTATATATTAGTATGCATGCAATGCACAATGATGTAAAATATGTTGCTGGATCTGTTGTGTTGTCTATTCTATAATTTAATTTGCACTTTTTAAACAAAGTATTAATTTTTACTAATCAATTTATGAATTTCGGGAGGGGTTGACCTCCTAAGCCCCCCCCCCCCCCCCCGGCTACGGCCTTGTTGGTCGGTAAGTTTCTACAATGTTTTATATTTAAGAAAATACACTTAATACCGGGTAGAATTCTTTGAATAACCTTCTTTCCATTTATGTTAATACGACAATAACAAACTCGCAGCAACACATATAAATTGAACTTAGTTAATTTGTTGCGAGATAGATTAAGTTTGACTTTCCAGAACTTAGTCCACGGATGGTTTAACCTTCGACAAACTATGTAGAATATTCAGATTTATGGGAAATAAAAGCTGATGGCTAATAATGTGAACTCAAGCGGAATGACGGGTTAATCGATGCTATATTTATGTAACGATTCAATGTAGCTGAAATTATTTTTTCATCCCAAAATAAATGTTAATATTTAAATTTAAATCAACCGTACTCTTGTAATTTGTAAAACAATTTTAGTTAATTTAATATGAAATAATTCGACCACTCAGCTGAACCGCTGACGTGAGTTAAGCGAATTTCCAAAATTATGTTTAAGCCTACATGATTTCGGATTTCAACCGACTATTTGGGAAATTGATCTACTCATGAAGGCGCTGATTAGCTGCCTCTGTGTAAGAAATAACGTGTGTTCAAAACGTCACTCCGCAGTAAAATACAAGGGACACTCAATACTTACTGCGGAGTGACTTTTTAAACACCCGGTATATCAGTAGAATTTGTTTGCACGTAAGCCTCCGCTTCAATTCACGCGTTCCTTCGTTTCACTATCAGCGGGAAAACTCGTTTTGCTCGCAGAGTACAAAATTGGCTTTGGATAATTTGAACCGGGTACTTTTATGGTATTTTACGTTTTGATCGATTTTAGGAGAACCAAGCGAGGTGTAAGTTTTTAGTTAAAACTCTAAAAACGTACTTCTGGTTGTAGGATTTTTTTGGCTAACGAACTCGTCCGAGCGACGTAGACAACCAACGTGTGTATCAAATTTGGGTCAAATCGGACTTAAAATGCGGCCGCTAGAGTGCGAACGCAAAGCTAGTTTTTCCGCTGGTTTTTGGAAATTTGTTCAACTCACGTCAGCGGTTCAGCTGCGTTGTCGAATTATTTTAAATACACTTAGGCAAAACTATATTATTGTTTACTTAATAAACGGTATCAGTTAACTGACACAAACTTTCTCCCAACTTACTGTAGTCAAAATAATATTGTTTTTAATCATTTTATTTTTTACTACTTTTTAGAACAAAACAAAAAAATAATATTCTACCTACGTCAATCGTATAAAAAAATTATTGTCCCAGGCGGGATTCGATCGCGCGACCTTTGAATTACTGGCCGTGCTCGCTACCGTGGTGCTACCCCGTGCGGCCGCCGCCGCGATGCTAGATTGACAACACAAACTTATTTATTTTTAATCATTTCCCCATAATTATAAAACGCCGAAGTTTTGATAAAAGCGGGTGGTGTCATTTTGTTTGGCATCTTAAGCACTATAAATACTGAAAATTTGATCAAAATCGTTAGAGCCGTTTTTGAGAAAATTGCATTTTTGTCGGTTTCTATGGGTTTTTAGGGGTAAATTACCCTTAAAAATTAAAAATTTAAAAAAATGAAAAAAAAACGCCTGGAGATATTAGGGTTTAGTTCCTACATACCAAATTTCATGAAAATCGAACCAATAGTGTCCTCTCTGGTCGTGTATACATACAGACAGACTGACAGACAGACACCACTCTAAAAACACTTTTTTGGGTTCAGGGAGCACCAAAACAAAAAATTCCACTAAAAATATTTTTGGGTTCAGGGAGCACCAACACAGATAATTGCACTAAACATTTTTTGGGGGTTCTGGGAGCACCAAAACAGATAATTCAACTGAAAATTCAAATTCCAACATTTTTACGAAAACAATACTTTCTCCATATACTACGTATAGGGTGGAGAAAGTAAAATTCACTTAAGTTTTCATCGACAGCAGGCCTAAATTTGTGATTAACAATGATGATTGTTAGTTACGTGTGAAAAACCACGTGCAGTTTAATTTTATAAACGCAAACAGCTATTCAGCGCCTTTATTAGTAGACCAATTTAATAAATAGTTGGTTGAAACCCTAAAACACATTAACATCATTTTCGGAATTCGTCCAAATCTCTATCAGCGGTCAGCTTAGCGATTGAATTATTAACTTTTAAAACAGAAATGTTATTAGCGAAGGCTTACGCACATGCGTTCAGCTTTGTTATTACTTTGAAAGAGGAACCGTCAATAACTTGGTTTTTACCTATAACAGCTAGTTATGAAGCTTAATCAAAAGCTCTGCAAAAGATTTTCGTGAAACTGTAATGAATCATATTTCATACTATAATCCGTTCTTTCTTTATTATAAGACAGACAAAGCGAAAACGCGTAATTAACATTTTACGATTCCCATTTTATTTTATGTTTTCCTGATTCAATTTTCTGATAAATTTAAACGATTTTCCGCAACGGTGAAATCAAATTACCTTTTTAAAGTATGAAAAAGAAATAAAACTGCGGCGACATAACCTCAGACGACAGCTAGAAGTAGGAAAGGAAATCAACTGATTCGTTGTCGTGAAGGCACGCTGAAAACAAAGGAGGTGGAAAGGTAATAGTATATATTACGTCACTAGGCTTCGCCTCGAGCGGCATTGTCATGCAAGCACGGGAAAGCCGGTCGAGTTACGTACGATACTTTTCATTTTACTACATCGAAAAGTAATTATCTTTTTATTTCAGAAAATACTTTCCCTAAAAGTACCATTAAAAGCGAGTTTGTCCATCGCGAGCGAAGCAAAGCAGTCCATAATCCAAGGCCTCAAGTTCGAGGTGCAAACTCGCTAACCACAGACCATAATCTGAAGCTGCTTGTAGACCAGGGAAATTAGACCAAAATCATCCAGAGTAACTAAATATTTTTCTATAGCACCGATCGAGATGCGGTTTTCGGCATTGTATTCGGAGAAGTCTCAGGAAAAAAGTCTACATATATAATACCTTGTCGGCAGGCTGAAAGTGCATTTTAGGCATGCATAAAGTACATCTAGAAGTGCATCATTTCCCATAGTTAATAAAAACTGTTTGAATTTATGAAAACTTATCAAAATTTGTAAACAGGGGTTTTGGTGGTCGCAGATTCCGAATCTGCCCGTGAAAAATATGTCTGACCACCCTGGGACCCCCCATGGGGTCAGGGGGGATGGGGCACTTCGGCAAAAAATCAAAGGGCTCAGTAAATCACTCGAAAATGTAAAATCGGGTGTTATTTTGGGATCGGTAATTCCGAATCTGCTCTTCAAAAATATATCCGATCACCTTGGGGGTCCCATAGGGGTAGGGGGGTACTTCGGTTAAACATTTGAAGGCTCACTGATTGATTCTACTGCAATGAGAATGCTTCACTTTGTTACTTTTTGCCGAAGTGCCCCCCCCCCCTACCCCTAGGGTGATCGGACATATTTTTTAAGGGCAGATTCGGAACTGCGACCCCCAAAACTCCTGTATAAAAATTTTGATCAGTTTTCACGAATTGAAACAGTTTTTATAAACTATGGGAAATGATGCACTTCTAGATGCACTTTATGCATGCCCAAAATGCACTTTTTGTCTGCCGACAAGGTATTGTATGTAGACTTTTTCCTGAGACTTCTCCGAATACAATGCCAAAAACCGCATCTCGATTGGTGCTGTAGAAAAATATTTAGTTATTCTGGAAGATTTTGGTCTAATTTCCCTGGTCTAATGCTCGAGGTGATAACTCGCAAAGCGAGTGTTTCCACTGCAAGCGGAACGAAGCAGCGTGTGAGCCAGGGCTAGAGGCTGATGTGCAAACAAATTCTATTCATATATTTCGTACATATACAGGGTTAGTTAAGAGTCTGGAGACACCCCTTTAACTCTCCACCGAGCATTGATAGAAAATCCAAACCCGGCGGTTGTTTATAGGTCATAAAAGCACACTTCCCCATGCATAGGGCAACGTTGCCCCCCAACTCAAAATCGGAATTTTTGGGAGCTACTCAATATTTTTAAATGGGAAGTATGGTCATGCGATACCTCATTTTAAAGGTCTATTTAAGACTATGAAAATGACATAAATAAAATAAAAATCGGACCACCCAAAACAAAATAGCTTCCCTAAACGTGTTGAAATAAATCGACATAAAGTTGCTAATATCTCGAAAATAAAGAGTTTTTTAAAAAATTTCAAGAGACAAATAATGTTTATTTCAAATTGCGTGACCTAAAAAATTGCTTCCAAATCGATTTCGTAAATTTTATTTTTATCCTCCTTCTTAAAAAATGTAAAAAAATCAAACTTACGAAATCGATATTGAAGCAATATTTTAGGTCAAGCACTTTGAAATAAACATTTTTTGTCTCTTGAAATTTTTTTCTGAAAACTCTTCCTTTTCGAGATATTAGAAACTTTATGTCGATTTATTTCAACACGTTTAGGGCCGCTATTTTGTTTTGGGTGGTCCGATTTTTATTTTATTTATGTCATTTTCCTAGTCTTAAATAGACCTTGAAAATGAGGTATCGCATGACCATACTTCCCATTTAAAAATATTGAGTAGCCCCAAAAATTCCGATGTTGAGTTGGGGGGCAACGTTGCCCTATGCATGGGGAAGTGTGCTTTTATGACCTATAAACAACCCCCAGGTTTGGATTTTCTATCAATGCTCGGTGGAGAGTTAAGGGGGTGTCTCCAGACTTTTAACTAACCCTGTATATTGGCGTCTATGACCCCAAATGAATATATCTTAAAATTTCGTATTTGTATCTGAAGTAGTGTTTTCTCCACGTTGATTCTATGTCAGTCGCTCAGGACAAATAATCTTATATAATATAAATTTAATACATAATGTTATGAAAGATGAAATCGTCAAACCAACTTGTTTAATAAAATACACACATTTACATAGTATCGTTTTACGGATCACGTTCGAAGCTTTTAAAATATTAATTTACCGTTTTTGTTTTATCTTCCTTCGTTTAACCCAGTAAAAGCCCCAACCCTTTGCCTTTTGGCTATAAAACGTGCGCATTATACAGATTATATTTTTTAATCTTCGCAGAGTTTAATGCCAAGACGTGATGCCTTCTTGATATTAAAAGCAATGCTCGTTCCTGATGTGAGTAGCAACGTTCCGAAACCTGCCTTCTCCCGAAAATTGAGATATTGACACTACCTTATAAAATGGCGGAATCTCTACACATACAAACTCTTGTTTCGTATCAAAAAAATCTTTTCCTAGAGAAAAACAATATCAAAGTTTTGAGTTTATTCCATAAAGTGTCTAATCCGAAGATCATTTATTCTGAAAAATGCCTTCTCCACTCCATTCCAAAAGCTGCCTTTTCCTACAGTGTGCAATATGGCGGCCAAATTTGTTATTCCTAAACATGCCTATTCCTCATTTTTACTTTCTATACGTAGTATACGGAGAAAGTATTGTTTTCGTCCAAAATTTCGAATTTGAGTTTTTAGTGGAATTATCTGTTTTGGTGCTCCCTGAACCCAAAAATATTTTTAGTGGAATTATTTGTTTTGGTGCTCCCTGAATCCAAAAAAGTAGTTTTTTGGTGATGCCTGTCCGTGTGTCTGTTAGGATGTGTACAGAGCTGGAGACCATACCAACTGTCCGACTTTGATGAAATTTGGTACGTAGGTGTAGTTCTGCAATATCATCAGGTGTTTTTTCGTTTTTTAAAATTTTTGATTTTTAAGGGGTTTTACACCCCAAAAATGGCAAAAAAACGAGAAAAATCCAAATTTCTCAAAAACGGCTCTAACGATTGTGATAAAATTTGGCTTATTTGTAGCCCTTAATGTACCCTACCATATGCAAAAAACTGCATCTTTCTAAACATTCTCGTTTAGGTAATAATAATAATAATAGCAGACTTTTGGGGTTTTTTCCAAAATTTGTCTAAACCTTTTTTCGTGCATCTATACAGGCCTAATTGACATGTTTCGTGTAAATTTGTTCGAAATTTAAATATGTTTGTGAGAAAGTATGTGCCAGTTCCTGGTACCGTTTATGCATTATTAACTTGATAAAACTGATTTGTTTTAAATAATCAGTAATTTAGCTAGGATATTTTGAGGTTTTAGGTTGTCAAACTATAGTCTACTACTCATGTATGCGTTCTTTACACTACGTTAATTGTACACGTGAAAGAAGCGTTTACAACAATGGTGCCAGCAAATATTGACAAAATTTGGAAACAATCTAGATTATTCGTTGTCAACACTCCATTCGGGATCAAGATCAAAGAGTGCTGTCGACAGTTGTTGGCAAACATTTTCCGATTCTTCTCCCCAAAGCTTCTCTGCTCACCTACGTAGCCACTTGATCATACCTGTCTGCCACATTATATGGGGATCGTTTGAGTTGATATGGCACTGCTTTTGGACGTAGTGAATTATTGTCGGGTACATGAATAAATGTTTTGTGCAAACAAGACTCACTACCTCGGGATCTCCGTTATTTTTTTCTGTATTTTTCAACCGTGCGACGGCTGGGATACAAACTCTCTACTATATTTCGTACTCGCAAACAGCTGTTTAGCGCCTTTTTGAATAGACCAACCCTAGAAGATAATTATAAAGAAAATTTTTTAATTCGCTCAACTCACGTCAGAGGTTCAGCTCCATGATCGAATTATTAGCGAATTTCCATAGGAAAATGAGCTATTGCAGTGGCCCTTACGGTAAGACCCAAGGTCGGAGCAAATGAGCATCGATCATGGTCCCCAGAACACGTTTTGAGGAGTCATTACAAATCATATATAGGCCTATAATGTATATATATCTGTATATATGTTTTTGCACTCTAGCGGTCAAGTCCAATTTGGTCCAAATTTGGTACACATGTTGGTTGTCTATGTCGCTCGGACGTTTAGCTCGCTCGGTTTCCCAAAAATCGATCAAAACGTAAAATACCATGAACGTACCCGGTCCAAAGGCATGTGGGGGATTTTACCTTGAGGGCATCTTCTCATCCGAGGCCGACGGGCGAGTTTTTTCGCTGCAAGCAAAGCGAAGCTCATAACGGGGATTTTACCCAACGGCTGAGTTTTTACTATGCGTTCAAAGCGAATCAGTCCATAACCCGAGACCACAAGATCGAGTGTAACTCAGCTTGATGTTTAGGCGCAAACTAATTCTACTAATATATTTCGTACAACAGGCAGCGGATTCAGCACCGTCGTGTATAGACCTATTTCCCAAATTGTTGGCCGAAACCCTAAAACATAGGCCTATAAACTTAATTTTGGAAATTTGCTCAACTCACGTCAGAGGTTCAGCTGCGTGGTCGAATTATTTACGTATTACATTAACATTGTACTCTCTATTCACAAGAACTATTTAAGAACGAATTATTGTTAAGTAGTACTAATTATCGTAATAAATTAGCTTGAAATAGTTTTCTTTAGTCCATATTGTCCGTATAACAACATTTTAACAATAATATTAAACTGGTTTGTTTGTTTTTTGTATGTAGGGAATTACTGAAATCTCTAGAACTACTGAACCGATCGAAAAAAATAGTTTTACTAATAAAAAGTTTCACTATCAATGAGTAACACAGGCTATAATTCATTTCGGTAAAGATATTTTTTATTTCAATATTTGTCAATTTAGTTGGACAAAAATATAACAGATAAAACAGCTGTTTGCTCTAACATTTCCATTAACACCTGATTTCACACTTTGAAGCAACTATTTGTATTTCTAACTTTTAGGTTAGGTTTTCATTAAAGTGTAGACCTGAGCCTTGCTGGTTCTTTTAACCTTTATTATAACTGCTGTTATTAAATATACGAAATAATTTCATTTGTACATTTAACATTATTTACCATCTTAGCATTGGGGTTATTATTAATGCTACACCTTTATTATAAAGAAAACATAATTATGTGTATAGAATGTTCCTCAACGGGGTTGGCGTGCGCAGCACGCAGGTGTTTCCCCTAGAATTTTATAAAACAAGTAGTAATTAGTCTTTTATTATAATTTTATCAATTCTGTAAATCAGAAATAATAAAAAACAAAACAAAAAACAAAAGCAATATTGTAGTGTAAGTAAATAGACATATATTTTTCAATGCCATAAAGTTACCTAGATTATTTAGCATTAAATGGAGTCAAAAGTTTAAATTCTTACAGGTTATACATTTTAGTATAACTCTCAACGAGTGCCTATTCACTAATATTTTGCTTTTGAAATGATGTACATCAGTTTATGTATCGACACACAAGGCCGGTGAACCCATGCGATACAGATAAGTGCAATTAATACTTCGTCCTCATTGTTTGCGCTTTGTGATTGATGATGGAACTCTGAACTGATCAATGCATCAACAGTATCCTTTCTTTCAACCACATTCCGTGTTTTGCTAACCAGAGCCGTCATTGGGTTAAAGTAAGCCTTTTGTAGTAAATGAAAACGATAAATAATACGACCACGCAGCTGTACCGCTGACGTGAGTTGAGCAGATTTAAAAAATTTAGTTTATAGGCCTATGTTTAGGGTTTCGACCGACAATTTGGGAAATAGGTCTATTCACGACGGTGTTGCATAGCTGCAACATGCTTCGCAAGCCATTCCGCATATTGGGAGTATCTTCAATACACAAAGCATTGCATCCTTCGCACGCCAACCCCCGTATTGGGAGAGTCTTCAATACAAATTATATTTCGTGCTTCGCAAGCCATTCCACATATTGGGATTATCTTCAACACACAAAGCATTGCGTGCTTGGCACGCCAACCCCCGTATTGGGAGTAAAACAATACACAAAGTATTTCGTGCTTCGCACTCCATTCCACGTATTGGGGTTATCTTCAATACACAATACATTGCGTGCTTCGCAAGCCATTCCACATCATCGGGGTATTTTCAACAAACAAAGCATTGCGTGCTTCGCACGCTAACCCCCGTATTGGGAGTTTCTTCAATACAAAAAGTATTTCGTGATTCGCACGCCATTCCGCATATTGGGAGTATATTCAATACACAAAGCATTGCGTCCTTCGCACGCCAACCCCCGTATTGGGAGTATTTTCAATACACAAAGCATTGCGTGCTTCGCACGCCATTCCGCATATTGGGAGTATCTTCAATACACAATGCATTGCATGCTTCGCACGCCAACCCCACGGTTAAATCCACCGCATGGCTTTGAACCGGGTACTTTTATGGTATTTTACGTTTTGATCGATTTTGGGGGAAACAAGCGAGCTATAAGGTCGCGTAAAAAAATGTGCAGAATAACATCCTACAATATTTGTAGAAAAAAACTCTAAAAAATATTTATTCTCGTAGGAAAAACTCAACAAATAGTTACTTCTGGTCAAAAAAACGTGCTTCCGGTTGTTGGATTTTTTGGCAAACGAACTTGTCCTTGCGACATAGACAACTAACACGTACACCAAATTTGGACCAAATCAAACTTAAAATGCGGCCGCTAGAGTGCGAACACATTTATACATATATGATTTTTAATGACACCCCAAAACGTGATCCGGGGACTATGATTGGTGCTCATTTGCTACTCCCGACCTTGGTTCTTACCATAAGGGCCACTGCAGTAGCTCAATTTTCTTATGGAAATTAGCTAATAAAAGATGTAAACATCATCCTTCGGTACAAGATAAAGTAGGTCCTTCTGAAAGAAAATAATTATCGACCACGCAGGTGAATACAGTTAAAAATAATTCGACCACGCAGCTGGACCGCTGACGTGAGTTCAGCAAATTTGCAAAATTAAGTTTATAGGCCTATGTTTTAGAGTTTGAACCAACAATTTGGGAAATAGGTCTACTCACGAAGGCGTTGAACAGCTGTCTGTGTGTACGTAATATATTAGTAGAATTTGTTTGCGCCACTTGGCTTCGAATCGGGTACTTGCAAGGTAATTTACGTTTTGGTCGATTTTGGGGGAACCAAGCGAGCTATATGGTCGCGTAAAAAACAAAATGTGCAGAATAACATCCTACATTTATATTTTTAGAAAAAACTTAAAAACATTTCATTCTCGTAGTAAAAATCTCAAAAAATAGTTACTTCCGGTCAAAAAACGTACTTCCGGTAGTTGGATTTTTTTTGGCTAACGAACTCGTCCGAGCGACGTAGACAACCAACTTGTGTACCAAATTTGAACTAAATCGGACTTAAAATGCGGCCGCTAGGGTGCGAACACATATATTAATTTTAATGACACCCCAAAACGTGTTCTGGGGACCATGATCGGTGCTCATTTGCTACTCCCGACCTTGCGTCTCACCGTAAGGGCCACTGCAATAGCTCATTTTTCCTATGGAAATTCGCTAAAAATGCGAGGCCGACGGCCGAGTTTGTGTTTTGTGAGCGAAGCGAAGCAGCCCATAATCCGAGGCCACGAAGCAGCGTGTGAGTCTAAAATAATCCTACTGTTCAGCGCCCTCGTCAGTGGACCAGTTTCCCAAATAGTTGGTTGACACCATAAAACATATAAATTTAATTTGGTAAATTCGTTTAACTTATGCCATCGGCTAAGGTGCATGATGGAATTATTTAAATATCAAATATAATTATACCCACACAATAAGGAGAGTTTTAATTTCAAATTAATAGTTTCGGTATAACAATGATGGTACAGTTGAAAAATCCCCTGTAAATATCTTCTCTGTTCTCAGAATATAATATTAAATTAATACACATACTTTCTGCACTCCAGGAACGCGCTGTGTGTAATAACCGACTGTATCGCAGGCCTAATTAAATAAACAATGAGCTCATTAGAAGTTTTTATAAATTTTAAATGAAGTAATTTTCCCCAAAACTAACAAAATTATAATATATTAATTACTTGATGAGTTTTTAAGTGGACATAAACAGCTGCACTGATGGCAGTGAAACATGTAGCCACTATTAAGGTATAGTAAAAGAAACTAAAAGTATTAAATTGACACAAAGTAAATAATCTATATATAATAAAAGAGAAATACCACTCACTCACTCACTCACTCACTCACTCACTGACTCACTCATCACGATTTCTCAAAAACTACTGAACGGATTGAAATGAAATTTGGTATGTAGCTTCCTCTAGGGCCATAAGTGTTCACTAAAAAAGGGTTTGAAAAAATTCGAAATTTTATGGGGGTTTGGGGGGATCAAAGTTATTAAATCACGATTTCTTCAAAACTACAGAACGGATTGGAATGAAATTTGGTATGTAGCTTCCTCTAGGGCCATAAGTGCTCACTAAGAAAGGGTATGAAAAATTTCGAAATTTTAGGAGGGGTTTGGGGGGATCAAAGTTACTAAAATCATAATTTCAGATCTTTTATTATTATGACAATAGTGCTTTTATTATTTAAAATCTATATATATATAAACCAAACACCACTCACTGACTGAACACTTAAAAAGAATACAATTACTTTAAAAAGACTGAAAATACCAACCACCACTGGCAACGCCGTACGAATCAGCTAGTATATTATAAAATATATGTAGGCCTAAGGCTAACGAAAACGAGTAACAAAATTACTTTAAATTATTGTATTCTAAAAGCTGTTTGTTTAGTTCAAGAAAACTTTTTTTAGCAAATTTAATTCCCTATGGATTGGGTTTTATGTTTTTGAAAGTAGTTAGAGAATAACGGACTCATGGCATTTTTCGCCAGACAGTGCACGCCCCTCTTGTTGGCGATGTTAGGATCGGATGGTAATACAACAAAATAAACAATATTTTATTGCAATAATAAATTTAATAAAATAAGTTTGATTTATATTGTCACAGAAAGCTGTTTGTTTACACAATTTTGTATTAAATTTATGCTGTTGGGATGCACTTTTCAGAGTTTCAGTTGCTACTAAACTGTATCTCACCATCTGATTAATCAAATCAGCTGATACGTAGGCGTCAGATGATTTGGGTTTTGCTGCCAGTTTTATTGTTTTCGATGATTTAGTAACAATCGCCACCAGCTGATTCTGTTTTCGTTGATTTTATTTTTGTTCTAAAAAAGCAACAAACAATACTGTATGCATGCTTTTAGAAGCATTTCAGCATTACGTTTTTCCATGTTTTAAACTGTGTTTGCTTTCATTAATTAACTATCGAAAGTTACACAAACGCTGAGGACTGCTTCCCAAGTGAAATAGAATCTGCCAATAAAAATATTGAAACATACAGTTTGGTAATTAGGACAACTTTTAAAAGCACTTAAAATTTGATAAATTTAATAAACATTTGTGTAAAGAAAAAGTTTTTCTGTGTCAAAATGAATGAAACGCGTTCTATGAAATTATTATTACAATAAAATATTATTTATTTTATTTCATTGTCGTTCAATAGTGGTCAACGACCCCCCAAGTGGGGCGTGCACTAACTGGCCAAAATACCAATTTCAAAAAATAAAACCAAAATCATTAGCGAATTAAATATTCTAAAAAACGTTATTCTTGAATTTTTTCAAGCACTAGTTACTTAGTCACTGTAGTAAGTACTGTAGTATAGAGAAAGTATAATGACCGCAAAAAAATCGGTGTTGAGATTTTTGTGGAAATATCCGTTTTGAGACCCCCTAAGTCCAAAAAAATGGTTTTTACAAAATGTCTGTCTGTATGTCTTTTGTCTGTATGTATACAAAGCTAGAGAGAAAACTATTCAATCGATTTCGAAGAAATTTGCACCAGGCATGTCACTTAGGCCTGTATAGTTTTTGATTTTTTTTTAAAACAACCTCCTTTTTGGCCAAAAAATCCTAAAAAA
>JAGFPH010004968.1:53254-66825 GCA_018207615.1 Philaenus spumarius | reverse complement strand
AAAAAACGTGATTTTGGTTGTTGAATTGTTTTCGTAAACGAAATCGTCAAAACGACTTAGTAAACCAACGTGTGTAATACATTTTTGCCGAATCGGACGAAAAACGGGGCCATTTGAGTATTACACATAATATTATATACATATATATATATATAATTTTTGAAGTATAAACAATATACAGGGTGTGTTTTATGTCCTGGGTTTGAAAAAATTCGAAATTATAGGGGGGTTTGAGGGGGATCAAAGTTATTAAAAAGCGATTTCTTCAAAACTACTGAACGGATTGGAATGAAATTTGGCATGTAGCTTCCTCTAGGGCCATAGGTACTTACTAAGAAAGGGTTCGAAAAAATTCGAAATTTTAGTGGGGTTTGGGGGGATCAAAGTTATTAAATCACGATTTCTTCAAAACTACCGAACGGATTGGAATGAAATTTGGTATGTAGCTTCCTTTAGGGCCATAAGTGTTCACTAAAAAAGGGTTTTAAAAAATTGGAAATTTTAAGGGGGTTTGGGGGCTAAAAATGACTAAATCACGATTTCTCCAAAATTACCGAACAGATTGGAATGAAATTTGGTATGTAGCTTCCTCTAGGGCCATAGGTGCTCACTAAGAAAGGGTATGAAAAATATCGAAATTTTAGGATGGATTTGGGGGGATCAAAGTTACTAAAATCATAATTTCAGATCTTTTATTATTATGACAATAGTGCTTTTATTATTTAAGATATATATATATATAAATCCAAATACCACTGACTGACTGAACACTTAAAAAGAATACAATTACGTTAAAAAGACTGAAAATACCAACCACCACGGGCAACGCCGCGCCGTACGGGTCAGCTAGTAATGTATATAATTAAAAAAAATAACAAATAGGCCTACAGCTTTATTGTCCTTATAATTGTACACATTTACCGAGTTTAAAATTACCCTCAGCATAGTTAGGTAGGCCTAGATAAAGTTTTTAATGTTTTAAAATAGTATTTGTATAAATAAACGATGCATTTCTGATGTGTATCTAATTATTCTGCCTGCGATTTTTACACGGGTGCTTACCAGTATTTGTAACATAAAATTAGATTTTTCATAACGTTTCCTTAATATCTCCTGACATATCGTCCTTGTGGTTTACAGTTTCTATACTCTAGGGTATTCAAGCTCATCTTTCTTTATACTTTATCTCTAAATCCGTTTTTGTTCAGACTACAGTTTATTACAATGGTGTAGGTAAACATATATGCACAATGTTGTTGTAATACATCATACAATATGTTAATGCGATATACTGTGCATTTAGATAAGAATATTCTTTATACTGTAATATAGTGGCGCAATATGTTTAACAAGGTAAAGGAGGACTTTCTAGTAAAGAATAAAAGCGCTTTGTGTCGTACTTTAACGAATACGATTTTGATGAAACTTGCTGATGTGTTAAAAATCGCCTTGCATTCCGCGTAGCTGGGGATATGTTTCGTCATGCGTTTTATATAGATTTGAAAGAAAGCCTACCTATTGTAGGTGTTACCATCTTACAAAATGTAGACCTCCGAAAAATGTCTACTTCCTAGACCCAAAAACCATAGTCATCTCAAATATAAGTAAATTTTTTAATGACACAATAATTACAGTAGTCCTGTTGAAGTGGTGTCAGAGTCAACGTGGAGCAACAACTGCTTAATTAATTAAGATAAAAATACGAAAATTTAAATTTATATTCTTACGGGGTCGTAGAAGCACATTAAGAAAGAAAGTTTTGCAAAATTTAGATTTTAACCTTTTAAGTGACAGTAGACTGGGACATTCATAATTTATTTATTTTTAGTAAAAATTCATCCCAATAATTTATAATCACGATAATCTGTAATAAAATTTATTAAAATTTACACCCTTGAATTTTTTTTGTGGAAAATTATTATCCAAGTTAACCATAAGCTGTCTTAACTCTTTTTTTAAATTTTGGTGTGTTTTATTGGGATACATACATAAATATTTAAAATCTATATATATACTAATATTATGAAGAGGTAAAGTTTGTTTGTTTGTTTGTATGTTGGGGGTAATCTCTGGCACTACTGAACCGATTGGAAAAATAGTTTTACTAATAAAAATCTACACTACCCCTGAGTAACATAGGCTATAATCCATTTCGATAAAAACCTTTTTTTATTTTAATATTTGTAAATTTAGTCGAAAATATTCTTAGAATAGGCCTAGAATGATATACCATCACATGTATTATTTACATTTATTACCATAGCAACCAACTGAATAAAATAACAGGTAAAATAGCTGTTGCTCTAATATTTTCATTAACAGCTGATATCAAAATTTGAAGCAATTATTTTTGTATTTCTAGCTTTTAGGTTAGGGATTTAAAGTGTAGACCTGAGCCTTGCTGGTTCTTTTAACAATGATTATTAAAGGCCACGGTGGCCGTGGTTGTTAAAGCGTCATTGCTTTATCAATCGTCATGGCAACCATCAATGGAAAGGTTCCGGGTTCAATTCCCATTGACCCCGAATAATTTTCTAAATGGTTTCTTAACAGACATCGTTGGCTGTGGTTCGGATTCCACGTAAAACTGTCTTCATTAGCCTTAAGTGCAAAACAGTAGGACGTTAAACACAAAAAAAAAAAAAAAAAAAAAAAAAAAATAGCTGTTATCAAATATATGAAATAATTTGATTTGAACATTTATCATTATTTACCATCTTAGTTTTGAGGTTATTATTAATCGTACACCTTTATTATAAATAAAACATAACATGTGTTTTTAGAAGGATCAATTGGGGGTTGGCGTGCGGAGCACGCAGGGGTCTCCCCTAGTATTATATAAAAGCGAAATAACACTCACTCACTCATCACGATTTCTCAAAAACTACCGAACGGATTGAAATGAAATTTGGTATGAAGCTTCCTCTAAGGCCATAGGTGCTCACTAAGAAAGGGTTTGAAAAAATTCGAAATCTTAGTGGGGGGGGGGGGGTCAAAGTTACTAAATCACGATCATTTGTCGCATTTATTTCACCAAAATAATTATGCATTAGCGAAGCATTGCCGGGTCAGCTAGTTATTATATAAATGTTTAAAATGAATCATAGTTTGAAGACCTACTCAAAACTGGATCTTTATAACGGTAAATATATTTAAATTTGACCAATCGCACTTACAATTAAAAATGTCGGTTTGCAGAGTGATAGTGGGATACTATCTTCCCACATATTTACTCGCATCTATTAACCTGGTCGAATATAAAAACCAGCTGTTCAACAGTATCAACCGTCTGTAGCTTGTAGATTTAGGATCAGGATCATGTTTGGGAAATTATTATCCCAGTGCTCCTAAAGGGTGTAAAATGAATTGTACCCAAAAACATGGTGGGAAAATAATATCCCAATAAACTATAAGGGGCTGCGTGAATACGGTGAAAATACGGCGGTTTACTAACAGATAAAACCGAATGAAAAGCTTAGCAACACACCTTTCTTGAATTTATTTATATTTATTACTATAGTAACCAACTTGACAAATTTATAATAATTTTATTATTCTACAAAACCCACAGCTTTTTTTTAGGTTTGGTTAGAGGAAACACAAACAAAAATCAAAGAGAAGGCTTACTGTATTATAATTTCAACATCTGATGTTACACGATATGTACTGTTTCCTTTAAGTTAGCATTATACACATTTTTTTGAGATGTTGATTATTGATTATTTAATATTAATGGTTAAATTACAACGTACGCCGTAATTGCAATTATTGGGGATGGTGCCTGTCTATTTCGATCTTTGTCTTACATTATGTTTAGGTCACCGCTACCCCTATAGTCCTACCCTAATCCAAGTGGCTTTGTCCTACTAAATTATAATTTCTATGAATATATCAGAGTAAAATATAATAAAACTAACTGGCCCGATTCGGCTTTACACGGATAGACAAATCAAAGTTAAATGTATATTAACAAAAATATATTATAAATCAATAAATATAAATTAAACTATGTATTTCTTATGGAAATTTTTAGTAACTTTGACCCGCCAAACCTCCCCTAAAATTTAGAATTTTTTAAAACCCTTTCTTAGCGAGCACCTAGTGCCCTAGATGAAGCTACACACTAAAATTCATTAAAATCCATTCGGTGTTTTTTTTTAGTAACTTTGACCCCAAACCCCCCTAAAATTTCGAATTTTTTTAAACCCTTTCTTAGCGAGCACCTATAGTCCTAGAGGAAGCTACATACCAAATTTCGTTCCAATCCGTTCGGTGGTTTTGGAGAAATCGTGATTTAGTAACTTTGACCCCCCCCTAAAATTTCGATTTTTTTTTTAACCCTTTCTTATCAGCACCTACGGCCCTAGAGGAAGCTACATATCAAATTTCATTCCAATCCGTTCAGTAGTTTTGAGAAACCGTGATCAGAGAGTCAGTGGATTTGGCTTTTAAATATATAGATGAATGTATTTGCTTCTACACGGAGGTTGGTTAGCGAAGCGAGCACGGGGTACAGCCCTCTAGTAACATTATAAAGAGGTAACATTTGTTTGTTTATATGTAGGGGGGGGGGGGGGGTGTTATCTCTGGAACTACTGAACCGATTGAAAAACAGTTTTACTAATAAAAAACTACACTATCCCCGAGTAACATATTCTATAATTCATTTTGATGTAAGTGTTGAACAACCCCTTAAACAATAAATGTTAGTTGTTATACTTGCGTTAAAGCTAGAGAGCTGAAATGATGTACATTTATTTCTTACAAGATACATAGAAAAGTCTCGTAGATTTACATTTTGTCGCGTGCTGCTAAGGGGTGAAAATGTAATAACAACCCATATAAAAAATAACGATTGTTAACTCTTCTTAAAGCTAGAGAACTTTAAATGTGACACTTATTAACTTTAATTGTCTTATACTAAATAAAATAAATAATAACACACGCAATTTAAATAGTTACGTCTAATGGGTAAACTGAGGGGGGGGGGGGTAACAGCCCCTTTACATAAAAATACATTGTTATACTTCCCATGATTGACACCTTTGTTTCATAAGTGCCCCTCACGGGGGTTGGCAAGCGAAGCTAGTATGGGGCGGAGTCCTTTAGTATATAATATGTTTATAAAACCATTTTTGTTACGATTCATCTTTATTGCAATAGATGGCCAAAACGAGGCCGCTGTTACAAAAATACTATCTTAAAAGTCACAACATGGTGCACATTTGTAAATCTTGTAAATGTTCTTCTACAAATATTTTATCCGAAACCTTTTTGGAAGTGACGGATAAATTAGTTTGATTCTTAGTTTGTTTGCTAAACGCAAACTTTGAAATCTACCTTAGTTTATGGAGTGGAAAGGTATTTTTTTTACTAGAGTTGAAAAGTGATTACAAAAATGAAGACTTCTGTAAAAATCTGGAGTTTTTAATCAATACCATCCGTTAGAGAATATAAATCAAAGGGCAAGCGGAATAAAGTTTGGCAATGAAACGATATTTAAAATAAACGGTACCAGGAACTGACACATACTTTCTCACAAACATATTTAAATTATTAAACAGATTCACTGCGACTTCATAAATTGTAGGTGGGGTAGGAGAGGTGTTTTATTATAGTAGGGGATTAACTAACAAATATTATTATTATTATTTAGAGAGAAAACTATTCGATCGATTTTGAACAAATTTGCACTAAATACATTAATTAGGCCTGTATAGATGCAAGAAAAAACGTTTTGAAAAATTTTGAAAAACATCCCCCTTTATGGCCAAAAAAACTCCCAAAATCAGTTATTATTAATATTATTATTAGCTAAACGAGAATTTTTAGAAAGATGCTGTTTTTTTGCATATGGTAGGGTACATTAAAGGCTACAAATAAGCCACATTATATCAAAATAGTTAGTGCCGTTTTTTCATAAAAAAAATAATAACTGATTTTTTGGGGTCTTTTTTTGCCAAAAAGGGGATCTTTTTTCAAATTTTTCAAAACCGTTTTTCGTGCATCTATACAGGCCTGCTTGACATGTCTGGGGCAAATTTGTTTGAAATCGATCGAATAGTTTTTGATCTAGCTTTGTATACATGCAGACATACAGACATACATATAGAAATTTTGTAAAAACCACTTTTTTGGACTTTTTGGGGGTCCCAAAACGGATATTTCCACAAAAATCTCAACATCGATTTTTTTTGCGATCACTATACTTTCTCTATACTATAGTATAGTGAGAAAGTAAAATGTTGGCGCAAAATATAGGGCACTTAAAGTTGAGTTCCAAATAGCTTCCTAACGCAATTATTTTATCAAAGATAAAGGTAATTTATAATAGAACGGAGTTAATAATTCTTCAGGACTGGAGATAATCCTTGACAAATGGAAAAGCTTAACAAGGACCATTACGTGGCTGGTAAAGAAGGAAATAAATAAACCGAAGGAAGGTAGTTAACGGTAAAGACCGAGTTGTAAGTATGAAGAACTTGGAGAATCGGTCGATGTGTCTTTCTGCGGGATTAGGCATGCAACACGGGGAGCCGGGATTCATTGGGCACAATTTACACGTTCTATAAAAAGTGTAACTATACACGGAGTCTTTCAAAAGTACGTAATTTTGATTGGTCGTGGTTTCGTCGTTTGCAGTTCTATCACAGAAAAAGTCTTTATTATATTTATTCAGATATAATTTGCAGATAAAAACACATCATCTGTTATATTTGTTACCGTAGCAACGAGTTTTCTCATCAAATTCTATACAAGAGAGTGTACGTCCATACGTACGTGAGTAACATATAATATAACACCTGATTTCACCCATCATCTGTAATACTTAAACAAACCCAGTGTACATTATAGTTTTGAGTTATGTTTACAACTTCAGTCGTTATAATTTCCTGTAAAGATGATTTTTTAAATACGAGTTATATAACTAATGTATGCTATAAAATACGTTATAATATTTGCTTTGAGGTTATAAACTGTGTATACATACAACATTTTATCGTCAACACATTCGTTTATACAAATTTAAAGAAGTGGTACATATTTGTTTTAACTTTGGAAACATTCTTACATCTGCGTATAACATATAAACATATTCGTTTATTAATATCTTCACTATAATATTAATAACTTCTAGATCATTGGATCTATCAATCAACTCTATAAAAGCGAGTGTACGAGCGTACGTGAGTAATAATTATTGAACGTTACCAAGTAAACTATTTTAACACAACTTACAAAGTACCAAGTAAACTATTTTAAAACAAATTACGTAATGAGGAAGCACAATGTCCATTTCAAAGGTAATACCAAGTAAACTATTTTAAAACAAATTACGAAATGAGGAAGCACAATGTCCACTTCAGAGGTAATACCAAGTACACTATTTTAAAACAACTTACGAAATGAGGCAGCATAATGCCCATTTCCGAGGTATTACCGAGTAAACTATTTTAATACAACTTATGAAACGAGGAAGCACAATTTCCATTTCAGAGGTATTACCAAGAAAACTGTTTTAACACACCTTAGGAAATGAAGAAGTAAAATGTCCATTTCAGAGGTATTACCAAGTAAACTAGTTTAAAAATTTATGAAATGAGGAAGCACAATGACCATTTCAGAGGTATTACCAAGTAAACAATTTTAACACAATTTATGAAATGAGGAAGCACAATCTCCATTTCAGAGGTATTTCCAAGTAAACTATTTCAAACCAACTTACAAAATGAGGAAGCACAATGTCCATTTCAGAGGTAATACCAAGTAAACTATTTTACAACAACTTAAGAAATGAGGAAGCACAATGTCCATTTCAGAGTTAATACGAAGTAAACTATTTAAAAACAAATTACGCATTGAGGCAGCATAATAACCATTTCAGAGGTATTACCGAGTAAACTATTTTAATAAAACTTACGAAATGAGGAAGCACAATGTCCATTTCAGAGGTAATAGAAAGAAAACTGTTTTAACACACCTTACGAAATGAGGAATCACAATGTCCATTTCAGAGGTAATACCAACTAAACAATTCTAACACAATTTACGAAATGAAGAAGTACAATGTCCATTTCAGAGGTATTACCAAGTAAACAATTCTAACACAATTTATGAAATGAGGAAGCACAATGTCCATTTCAGAGGTATTACCGAGTAAACTATTTTAACACAACTTACAAAATGAGGAAGCACAATGTCCATTTCAGAGGTATTACCAAGTAAACTATTTTAACACAATTTACAAAACGAGGAAGCACAATGTCCAGTTCATTGGTAGCATGCATGTATTGTATATCATGATTCGATTGTGGTACGGAACGGGGTGCGAGATTTCATTCGAATACCCACGAAAAAAGTGCCAAACGAGCCATAAGAAGAAACATGGCCACCAAAGTTCTTACTAATATTAATGTTAATTATTTTTTAGAAAACAAATTTGCAGACGAATCAGTTAAAAAGTAACCGGGTGGAGAGGTTTTTTTTAAACTTTGTATTTTTACCTCATGACTGAAATAATAAAATTAAAATATCCGAATGAAATGTTTATTGGAGTTTGCAATAGGGTTAAACTCGTTGGGGCGTTAAAATGTGTTCAATTTGTGTGCATTGGGAAAGTAGCGAAAAGCAATTTGGGAATACTAAAGGATTCTCTTTAATTCAAAGGGAAATTTAATTAGCTGCATAATAATGAAATGAAGCTGCTACAGAACTGAGACGTGATCGTAAAACTAAAGTCTTGATAACAGACTTATTAATTAAACAAGTTCAACTGTCGCGAGTTGAACTGTAACCAGAAGCAGAACTTTTTTTATAAATTCCCGTCTTCTTCTATTTACTCTGAAGACTTTCTGTTCGTCGCATACAAAGTGTCTCCCGGCTCAAATCATTTACATTGCATTTAGTATGCAGAATGTAATATTTAAGATTCAACCAAGTTTTACTGGTATGAATATAAATGTAAGATGTTATTCTGCACATTTTGTTTTTTTACGCGACCTTATAGCTCGCTTGGTTCCCCCAAAATCGATCAAAACGTGAAATACCATAGAAGTACCCGGTTCAAAGAAAATGTGGTGGATTCTACCGTGGGGCTGGCGTGCGAAGCACGCAACGCTTTGTGTGTTGAAAATACCCCTAATACGAGGTTTGGCGTGCGAAGCACGCAATGCATTGTGTATTGAAGACAATCCCAATATGTGGAATGGCGTGCGAAGCACGCAATGCATTGTGTATTGAAGACAATCTTAATATGTGGAATGGCGTGCGAAGCACGCAATTCATTGTGTATTGAAGACAATCCCAACATGTGGAATGGCGTGCGAAGCACGCAATGCTTTGTGTATTGAATACAATCCCAATATGTGGAATGGCGTGCGAACCATTTTGCAGCTATTCAGCACCGTCGTGACCTATTTCCCAAATTGTTGGTCGAAACCCTAAAATATCGGTCTATAAACTTAATTTTGGAAATTTGCTCAACTCACGTCAGCGGTTCAGCTGCGTGGTCGAATTATTTTTGCTGTAGTAAAGCACACACGAAGGCATACAATTTTGGTATCATAATGTACTAGCCGAATACCCGTGCTTAGCTACAGGGAATTTGTTTTTTTCATCACTACGATTCATAATTAATTGCCACATTTTTCTCTCATTTTCTTTAACTAGGGGCATTTTCTTTTCTGTCCCTGGACGCTTCGCTCGCAGTTGGAAAATTCGCTAAAGAATCTCGTTAATCTTTGGCTCGTTTGTACATAGGTTTGTAAAATTATGAAACCAGGCTTAAATATATTAACAGTAATTACAAGATTGATTATAACCTCAAATACATGATTTAGAAACGTAAGAGGCTTTCATTACGATTTTAGTCCTAGTTCTACTATCTTCTGCCAACTAAAGTTTTGAAACCAGGCCTAAATATAGTAAAAATTATTGCAGGATTAACATAACCTCAATACTATATTTCAGAAATGAGCCAGGCCTATATTACAAAATTGACTATTAGAATTTATCCATCTTTGCCAAGTTTACCTTTTTTTTTTGACAAAATAAATTGTTAAATCAGGCCCAACTTATTCTAATTCCAACATGCTAAAACAGTATAAATTAGCTTGTTTTTTTTAACAGTAATTAAAAACTATCCAATGAACAGCTGATAAAACAGTATAAATTGGCTTGTTTATTAACAGCTGTTTTGATCGCTTTATTTACTATTTCGTTGTTATTTTATAACCAACATGGCAACCCATAAGACCCTATGTTAAAATTTTTCCAATTTTTAAATTAGATTTTCTCAAAAAATTGCGTTTTTACACGAAATACAACTATATGGGTGTACTTAAAAATCAAAACTATACCTAAATACAAAATTTTTTTGAATTCGTTTTCGAGATCCGCGACAGATACAAAGATAGATACAAGAATTGCTCATTTAAAGTAATAGGATCTATTATTTCACGAAAGTGAATTATAACATGTATTTTCAATTAGTTTGACATTCATTGTACACTGGTTGCCCGTCAATCACCCCCGTACGGTATGTGTGCTGAATTAATTAAATCAATAAAAACTTCAGAGTGAAGAGCGTCTTCTTTTTCAACCGCTAAATCTACAGACTGGTAAATCACAGTCTTAGCTGGATGTTTGCAGATCACCCAGATACGTTCTTTAATATTCGAACGTATAGATCGGGATGGTTTTCATCAGCTTACGTCTAAAGTGTTTTCTTAAATTAATAAATGCCAAATTTCAGCTCTCTAGCTTAAGGGTTTGCTGTAGTGGCGGTCGTCTTGGATTTTTATCCCATAAGAGCAATGTTAAATTTCATACCATTTATTTCGTTTACTTTTTATCATAAAATTGTTTGCAAAGTCTCATTTTAAGCACAGTCACAATACGCATCCATCTTGCAATTTAAATTTTTTTAAATGATTTTGATTTGTTATGTAATTGACATTTTGTAAGTACAAAGTTAGAATTTTTTTCCTAACACAATAAAAAATTAACAATGAAAAATAATTTGCAAGCTCGATCCGAAATTTTATAAAGAATATTCAGTTTTTTTTTCAACACTCAATTACAAAAGATAGACGTATAAAATGGTTTGAAATGAGGCAATGTCAAAGCGTTCAGCTGCGAGAAATTGCACTGTTTAGATAGGGATACAGTGAGGAGCGGTTGCGTTTCCGGTTGGTTTCTCGTTTACTGGAGCAGACCCTTAAAGGAAAGAATACCAATTAATATTTATTGTTTTTAGAGGTTGTTATAACATTTTATACCCTTAACAGCACGTAACAAAATGTAAAACTGGTTTATTTTTTATATGTATTTTGTAAGAAAGTATAATTTAAGGAAAGTATACAAATTTATATTTATTCTTTTAAGGGGTTGTTATCACATTTTCATCCCTAGCAGCACGTAACGAAATGTACAACTGGTTAACTTTTTAATTGTATCGTGTAAGAAATAAATGTACAAAATTTCAGCTCTTTAGTTTTAATAAAAGTATTAAAATTAATATTTATTGTTTTTAGGGGTTGTTATCACATTTTCACCCCTAGCAGCAAGTAACAAAATGTAAAACTCATTTAATTTTCATATGTGTTTTGTTGGAAATAAATGTACCAAATTTCAGCTTTAAGGAAAGTAAACAAACAACGTTTACTGTTTTAGGGGATGTTTCAACCCTTAAAGGGAAAATATTTTAAAATTCTATCTTAGTGCGCCTCTAGCGAATATGAACAATATGTGTACCAAATATTACACGTTCCTTGACTGTATTACATTAATATTTATAGTTATAGGGGTTGTTACTAAATGTTCACCCCTTAGCACATGATAAAATGTAAAACTGGTTTAATTTTTGTTATATGTATATTGTAAGAAATAAATGTACAAAATTTTAGCTTTCTAGCTTTAAGGAAAAAACAAACAATGTTATTGTTTTAGGGGTTGTTTCAACCCTTTAAGGCCAAATATTTTAAAATTCTATCTTAGTGCGCTCCTAGAGGCTATGAAAAATATGTGTACTAAATTTCACGTTCCTAGACGGTAGGGTTTTTGAGATATATAAACAAACTCTAATAATATATTTTGTACACGCTGGTTGATATGCAGGAGCTCTCGTGAGTAGACCGATTTACTAAATTAATAGTTGTTAGCACCTTTAAAACACATTAACTCAATTTTGGAAATTCGCTCAACTCACGTCAGCGGATCAGCTGCGTGATCGAATTATTAGCGGATTTATATAGGAAAAATGAGCTATTGCAGTGGCCGTTAAGGTAAGACCCAAGGTCGGGAGTAGCAAATGAGCACCGATCATAACACGTTTTGGGGTGTCATTAAAAATTATATGTATATATATATATATATATATATACATATGTTCGCACTCTAGCGGCCGCTTTTTAAGTCAGATTTGGTTCAAATTTGGTACACATGTTGGTTGTCTACGTCTCTTGGACGAGTTAGTTATAAAAAAAATAAAATAATAATACAATGTAAAATGTAAAATAAAAGCAATAATAAAATAAAAACAATCAGAAGCACGTTTTTTAAAAGGAAGTCATTATTTTTTGAGATTTTTCCTACGAGAACGAATTTGTTTTTTTCTGAAAATATAAATGTAGAATGTTATTCTGCACATTTTGTTTTTTACGCGATCTTATAGCTCGCTTGGTTCCCTCAAAGTCGATCAAAACGTAAAATACCATAAAAGTAGGCCTACCCGGTTCAAAGCCATGTTGTGGATTCTACCGCGGAGTTGGCGTGCGAAGCACGCAATGCATTGCGTATTGAAGATGCACCCTATACGGGAGTTGGCGTGCGAAGCACGCAATGTTTTGTGTATTGCAGATACTCCCAATATGCGTAATGGCGTGCGCACCATTTTACAGCTATTCAGTACCGTCGTGAGTAGACCTATTTCACAAATTGTTGGTTGAAACCCTAAAACATAGGACTATAAATTTAATTTTGGAAATTCGCTCAACCACGTCAGCGGTTCAGCTGCGTGGTCGAATTATTTTAGTTTTATTTCGTTTCAAACTAATAAACAACGAAAGTGAAGTTGTATTTAGTGTTTGTATGGTAAAAATATATCCTGTTATTTGTAATCAAAAGACAATTCATATAGTCTATACTGATATATTATTATTATAAAGAGGTCAAATTTGTTTGTTTGTCTGTTGGGGGTAATCTCTGGAACTACTGAACCGATTGAAAAAGTAGTTTTCCTAATAACAAGCTACACTATCCCTGAGTAACGTCGGCTATAATTTATTTTGATAAAAACTATTTTTATTTTAATATTTGTAAATTAAGTCGGAAAAAATGATAAGGTTTTGCCTAGACTGATGAACTAACACATGTATTTACATTTATTACCATAGCAACCACTTGAATAAAATAATAGATAAAATAGCTGTTTGTTCTAATATTTCCATTAACAACTGATTTCAAACTTTGAAGCAATTTCTTGTATTTCTAAAATTTAGATGTTTCATTAAAGTGTAGACCTGAACCTTGCCTGTTCTTTTAACCTTTATTACTTTCTCACTATACTATAG
>JAGFPH010004968.1:23810-39398 GCA_018207615.1 Philaenus spumarius | reverse complement strand
GGGGGGGATAAAAGTTATTAAAAAATGACTTCTTCAAAACTACCAAACGGATTGGAATGAATTTGATATGTAACTTCCTCTAGGGCCATAGGTGCTCACCAAGAAAGGGTTTGAAAAAATTCGAAATTTTAGGGGGGGTTTGGGAGGGGATCAAAGTTATTAAAAAATGACTTCTTCAAAACCACAGAACGGATTTGAATGAAATTTGGTATGTAGCTTCTTCTAGGGACATAGGTGCTCACTAAGAAAGGGTTTGAAACAATTCAAAATTTTAGGAGGGGTTTGGGGGGATCAAAGTTATTAAAAAATGACTTTTTCAAAACTACAAAACGGATTTGAATTAAATTTGGTATGTAGCTTCCTCTAGGGCCATAGGTGCTCACTAAGAAAGGGATTGAAAAAATTCTAAATTTTAGGGGGGTTTGGGGGATCAAAGTTATTAAAAAATTACTTCTTCAAAACTACCGAATGGATTTGAATGAAATTTGGTATGTAGCTTCCTCTAGGGCCAAAGGTGCTCACGAAGAAAGGGTTTGAAAAAATTCGAAATTTTAGGGGGGGGGGTTTGGAGGGATCAAAGTTATTAAATCACGATTTCTTCAAAACTACCGAATGGATTGGAATGAAATTTGGTATGTAGCTTCCTCTAGGGCCATAGGTGCTCACTAAGAAAGGGTGTGAAAAATTTCGAAATTTTATTAGGGGTTTGGAGGGGATCAAAGTTACTAAAATCATAATTTCAGATCTTTTATTATTATTTAAGATCTATATATATATAAAAGCCAAATACCACTCACTGACTGAACACTTAAAAAGAATACAATTACGTTAAAAAGACTGAAAATACCAACTACCACGGGCAACGCCGTACGGGTCAGCTAGTAGGCTATATACATAAATATCCCGTCATCCACGAAAAAAAACATCTAGCCCAGTTTACGGTTTGCGTTTTGCTTCTGGATCCAGTTTACAGATGACCCACCACCCTACCCCAATCCAAGTGCCTCAGTCCTAATCAAACATTCGTGAGTACACATCAGAGTATACAATAAGCTGTTTGCACATGCTTCGCCGGGAGTGTAGGTGCGAAGCGGGTTGACCATTGAGAGATTTACCCGTACTTTCATTGACGATTCGCCAACTATACACTATACCAAGATAAAGGTAACTCCCAATAGATTGGAGTTAATAGCCCTTGACGAATGAGAATGCTTAACAAAGACCATTACGTGGCCGGTAAAGACGGAAATAAATAAACTAAACGGCGGTAATTCAACGGGAATGATAGAGTTATAAAATGAGAACTTGGAGAATTAATCGATCTGTCTTTCTGTCGGAAAGCCGCGCAACACGAGGAGTCCGGAATTCACGTATATGTAATACTGTAATTGTATTTAATTAGTAGTCCTGTGAACAGTAGACCTCGCTCGTTGAAATAACAAATGTGGTTTTGAGCTTAGGTTAAAAATAGTGTGCCAGTAAGGAAGTAAGCACAAGGTTTAGCCAGTGACACATTATTTACAATTCCCGCGATTCCGGGAATTCTAGTTCTCGTTTTTATTTCTTTTCTTGAGCTTTAACTGCTAAAGATTTTCTTTTAGAGACATTGTGTTTTATTTAGGTTAATAATGCGTAAGATAGCTAAAAATATCGCGTTATAGAGGGACAACATACAATTAAATATTTACATACTTAAATAACTCAAACTTAATAATGTATCATAAGTTAACTTAAGTTCCATATCATATTCCAATAATTAGAAATAATGAAAACAAACGATATTAAAACTTCGTGATAGTGATCTCAACCCATGTACCAACACTTCCCACGGTGTTCTACGGTCATTTTTTGTATGTCCTTTATCGCCGCGAGGTTTCATTTGTTTCATCTCATTTTCTCATTTTGTAATTCAAGTAAAGCTAAGTCAAATACTTTTATGAAATTTACAATGATAATTTACAGGTATACAGTTCAATTCTTTGATTTATCCTCTACACTTTCATATAATATGTCATTTTTGGGCAAATGATATATTATTCCTAAATTACTATTCAAAACAGGCCTAGTTTTGTTAGCAGTCTTGTAGTAGGAACATAAAAACTGGTGTTTTCAAAATAAACAATTTTAAATTGATAAATATTTTTGTACAATTCTATTTAGAACTAAATTACGAAACTTTTTTACATTTATGAAAAAAATTACAATAATTTTAACTACTTTTTATGTAGGCCTAAAGTTAAACATTTTCCTTTCGTTACTGACGTGATTGTTTCTTGAGCTAATAACTTTCTTAATTTTACTTCAATCATTTTGTTTACTGGCATATATGAATTCTTTAAACCTTTATCTACAAAAAAGCTATGGAACACTTTTGAATTGGTTTAGAATAAACGTATAAGGACATGGTTGAAATATAAAAACTTGGACGATTTTTAACAAATTCGAAGTTTACGGCCATTTTGTGAGCTTACCGTTAGAGATACGTAAAAAAATCAAGAATACAATTCTGTTTAAAATTTAATTTGCCTTCACCAAAATGTTATTAGTTTTTAAATTCGACTTACGGTTAAGCCACAAACTGGCTTTGGAAAAAAGCTTACACTAAGAGAAACGGTCCGGCCGCTATTTTCATTTTATTTAAGGGGTTCAAAATGAAAAAGGGAAACAAAACGTATATATACATGGCTCGGCCTAGGAATAATGAACATTCATGCAAAAAATCATCAACATTGGTCAAGGCTTTTGGCCGTAATCGTGAGACAGACACACAGACATACAGACACACAGACGAAATGCCGAACGGTCGAGTTAAAACGGAGACCTCGCTTACGCTCGGTCAATTAAACAATTAATTTTCCGAAATATTTATAACACAACTAGTGGACCTGGCAATGCTTCGATATAGCTTAGTTTTAGTATACAAATATATGGTTAGATTAAATTAAAAAACACGATTCTGTGTGTGTATTGAAAAATAAATTATGAACTGACTTGTGGTTAAAATAAGATTCTTATGACCAGGGCAGGTGGTAGAGCTCGTACTAAACATATGGGTGTTTAATGGTAATGTAATTTATTTTATATGAGTAGATATTCCATTTGAATTATTAGCGAATTTCAATAGGAAAAATGAGCTATTGCAGTGGCCCTTACTGTAAGACAAAAGGTCGGGAATAGCAAATGAGCACTGATCATGGTCCCCAGAACACGTTTTGGGGTGTCATTAAAAATCATATATATATGTAGGATGTTATTCTGCACATTTTGCGTTTTTACGCGGCCTTATAGCTCGCTCGGTTCCCTCAAAATCGTACAAAACGTAAAATGCCCTAGAAGTACTCGGTTCAAAGCCACGTGGTGGATTCTACCGCGGGGTTGGCGTGCGAAGCACGCAATCCTACAATTACGAAGTTACAGTGAATCTGTTTAGTAATTCAAATATGTTTGTGAGAAAGTATGTGCCACTTCCTGGTACCGTTATTTTATCTTTATTTTGTTTATTTTGATATATAATATACAGACAGACTTGTAGAATCTGCATGTACTTCCGCAGAACTAAGTGCTAAATTATGACACGAAGATACTCAACAGAAATTATTTTCTTACACAACTATAATAAGCACTTTCTACAATAATGTAGGTCGCCTTTTGAAATCTATTTCAATCAGTGTTTACATCAATATAACACTTGAACTGTTTCCCCACCAATATCTAGGGAGCATCGTATCACGGCTGAATCCAATTTTCTATTTCGCTTATTTTCTTCTTCGTCTTCAGTCTCCCATAACCACTTTCAATCCAATGCACAGTTATATCCAATGAAAATTGTTTGTTTTCGATTTGTAAGACTTCCAAGAGTGTATGAAAATCCATTTGAGTTTCTATAGCTAAACATTTACTCTCATATAGTTTTGTTTGGAATTATCGATTAAAATTTAGTAATTATTTTCTTCGAGATTTTCCTATGAGTAAATGCTCCGGAACGTTATTAAGTCGTCATGTCCACCTTTTCTGGTTAAAGTGTCTACAGTAAGGGTGTGTTTTAGTAAACAAAGATGTAAAATTGAATTGTATTTTTGAAGTGATAGCATTTTCTCTATCCACGGTATCGTAAGTTGGCCTGATCGAGACGAGAATTGAGATGGTTGCCCCACGATAACTAGAACAAGACCGGAGCACTCACGAGGTGGATGCGCAGTGGACTGCAGTTCAGATGACGTCACGCGGACCGACACAGCGCTCTAGTGTAGTTAGCTATTTTTACTTTCTCCACCCTATACGTAGTATATGGAGAAAGTATTGTTTTCGTAAAAATGTTCGAATTTGAATTTTCAGTTGAATTATCTGTTTTGGTGCTCCCAGAACCACAAAAAATTGTTTAGTGCAATTATCTGTGTTGGTGCTCCCTGAACCCAAAAATATTTTTAGTGGAATTTTTTGTTTTGGTGCTCCCTGAACCCAAAAAAGTGTTTTTAGAGTGGTGTGTGTCTGTCAGTCTGTCTGTGTGTATACACGACCAGAGAGGACACTATTGGTCCGATTTTCATGAAATTTGGTATGTAGGTACTAAACCCTAATATCTCCAGGCTTTTTTTCCATTTTTTGGAATTTTTAATTTTCAAGGGTAATTTACCCCTAAAAACCCATAAAAAACGAAAAAAAATGCAAATTTCTCAAAAACAGCTCTCACGATTTTGATCAAATTTTCAGTATTTATAGTGCTTAAGATGCCAAACAAAATGACACCACCCGCTTTTATCAAAACTTCGGCGTTTTATAATTATGGGGAAATGTTTAAACATAAACAAGTTTGTTTTGTCAATCTAGCATCGCGGCAGCGGCCGCACGGGGTAGCACCACGGTAGCGACCACGGCCAGTAATTCAAAGGTCGCGCGATCGAATCCCGCCTGGGACAATAATTTTTTTATACGATTGACGTAGGTAGAATATTATTTTTTTGTTTTGTTCTAAAAAGTAGTAAAAATAAAATGATTAAAAACAATATTATTTTGACTACAGTAAGTTGGGAGAAAGTTTGTGTCAGTTAACTGATACCGTTTATTGTAGTGCGTTCTGTCACCACGACGGTTGTGTTTGTAGTGTTCGGAATGTGTTTGTAGTGTTTTTACTGAGTATTCATCTGGCTTTAAAATGTCATGTTGTGCCGTTGCCGGTTAAACAAACCAATCAGATAATGCGAAGAAACTGAAATTGTCATTTCACGTTTTTCCAAAAGACAAAGATCTTCATAAAAAATGGCAGCACTTTTTCAAACGAAAAGATGAGTTCAACACTAAAACAGCCCGAATTCGTTTGGAAAGCAATTATGAAAGAGATTTGAAATCAGAATTATTAGGCCTACCACCCAGACGTGAATTAAAAGAATACTCTGTACCAACACAAAAATACCAACATTTTCAACTTCAACCGACACTTTGGGGTCTATTGAAAGAAAAATTCGTGCAGATAACCGTAACTGTAAGAAAAATGTAAATTCGTTAGTACAAAATTCTGCAAAAGAAAGAAGCAGGGAAATTATAGGAACCTCAGACCAACTTGATTCTTATGAAGATAGAAATTTATCTAATAACGACGTGCAGAACATACAATTAATAAACGAAAACGAATTGGGGGAATGTTCAATACACGATGCATTGCGTGCTTCGCACGCCAAACCCCGTATTGGGGGAATGTTCAACGTACAGAGTATTGCGTGCTTCGCACGCCACCTTCCGTATTTGGGCGTACTTTCAATACACAATGCATTGCGTGCTTCTCACGCCAACCCCTGTATTAGAGGAATGTTCAATACACAATGAAATGCATTGCGTGCTTCGCACGCCAACCCTCATGTTGGGGGAATTTTCAATGCACAGAGCCTTGCGTGCTTCGCACGCCAACCAACGTATTGGGAGTACTTTCAATACACAATGCATCGCGTGTTTTGTCAGTGTTTAATATTTTTGCTGAACCTTCATAGTTTTCTTATTTCAGATAAGATGAAGCTCAGAAGGGAGTAAGGCTGTAACCCACTGCATCCGTGTGTATTGTACGTTGTAGTTTAATCAAGTAAATCTAAATATCAGTATGCATGCAATGCACATTGATGCAAAATATGTTGTTGGATCCTCTGTTGTGTTGTCTATTTTATAATTTAATTTGCAGCATTATTCTGTCATCTGGTTTTTAAAACTAGTATTAATTTGTATTACTAAATTTCGAGATTTCGGGGGGGGGGGGGGGGGCTATAACCCCCTGGCTACGGACTTGGTATATGCAGGGTGATTTTTTTAAATGGGCCACCATTGACATCTCAGAAACTATAAAAGTTACAACAATCTTTAAATGGGGGACCTTCCCTACTTTTCCCCTTACATTAAAAATACAATATTAACATTTCCAAAAACTCTGCCATTTTTCCAATATGGCGGCCAAATTCATTTTTTCCAATAGAAACCCCCGTTTTTTATGTTTAATTTCGATTAAAGATACAAATTTAAGACATTTTTATTCTTTTGTATTTTTTCCAAAACCCTACCGTTTATAAGCTACAGCCTCTCAAAAATATTCTATTTTATGTGATTTTTTTAATTGGGCCACCATTGAGATCTCAGAAAGTATTAATTTTACAGCAAACTTTAAATAGAAAACCTTTCATTGTTTTATGAGAAATTAAAAAATATGTAGGTAAAATATTTCTAAATGGCCGCCATTTTCCAATATGGAGGTCAACTTTTGGATTTCTAATGGAAACCCTTATTTTTTATGACGGATTTTTATTTTACATGCAATTTAAGGACGTTTTTATTCTTGATGTTTTTTTGGATAAACTTAACCGTTTAACCGCTAGGAGCGCTGAAAGTTTCAGAAACTCTTATTTCAACAATTATTAGAGGCATGTTTTACCATTTATTTGCAAACAATAAAATTTAACTCAAAGAGCAATATTTTGTACAGTGGAATGTTAAAAAGCTGTTATAATTTCATAAATACTTTATTTTTTACTAAAACCTACTTAAATTACTGTTAAATAAACGGTACCAGGAACTGGCACATACTTTCTCACAAACATATTTAAATTATTAAACAGATTCACTGTGACTTGTAGGGTGGGGTAGGAGAGGTGATTTTTTAAACAGTAATTTAAGTAAATTTTTTGTATACAATTAAGTATTTGTGAAATTACATCAGCTTTTTAACTTTCCATTGTACAAAATATTACCCTTTGAGTTAAATTTTATTGTTTGCAAATGGTAAAACATGCCTCTTTAATAATTGTTGAAATAAGAGTTTCTGAAACTTTCAGCGCTCCTAGCGGCTAAACGGTTAAGTTTATCCAAAAAAACACCAGGAATAAAAAAGTCTTAAAATTGCATGTAGAAATCCAAATCCGTCATAAAAAATAGGGGTTTCCATAAGAAATTCAAAAGTTGCCCCCCATATTGGAAAAATGGCGGAGTTTTTGAAAATGTTAATATTGTAGTTTTAATGAAAGGAAAAAAGTAGAAAAGGTCGCTCATTTAAAGATTGTTGTGACTTTTATAGTTTCTGAGATGCCAATGGTGGCCCATTTAAAAAAAACCACCCTTTGTAGAGAGCTTAGCATCAGTTCTTGTCCGTTACGATGTTGCAACTTACATAAGTTGTCACTCAGAATTTGTATCCTTGTCAGAAAAAAGTCTATGGTTTAAACGCTTTCTGGGTTAAATCATTTTAATAACTTCCCCGCTCCCATAATGTAACGAGATAAGAGATCCCAAAGGATGTTCCACCCCGTTACTAATGCATCGACTCGCCAAGCCGTCATATTGTTTGTTTGGCCTCGATATTCTATCTTCAGCACTAGTCTGATTTCATTAACTCCAGAACGTAGAGTGTTGAAGGATCGTATTACAAGGAGACTGTACCATTGATGCAACCGTTCAGTTTATTAGCGAATTTCCATAGGAAAAATGATCTTTTGCAGTGGCCCTTATAGTAAGACCCAAGGTCGGAAGTAGCAAATGAGCACCGATCATGGTCCGCAGAACACGTTTTGAGGTTTCATTAAAAATCATATAAATATCTGTATACACGTGTTCGCACTCTAGCGGCCGCATTTTAACTCAGATTTTGTTCAAATTAGGTACACATGTTGGTTGTCTACGTCGCTCGGACTGGTTCGTTAGCCAAAAAAATCCAACAACCGGAAGCACGTTTTTGAACTTAAGTAACTATTTTTTTAGTTTTTTCTTACGAGAATGAATTTGCTTTTGAGTTTTTTCTACATAAAATAAATATAGGATGTTATTCTGCACATTTTTTTATTTTACGCAACCTTATAGCTCGCTTGGTTCCCCCAAAATCGATCAAAACGTAAAATACCATAATGTACCCGGTTCAAAGCTATGTGGTGGATTCCACCGTGGGGTTGGAGTGCGAAGCACGCAATGCATTGTGTATTGAAGACACACCCAATATGCGGAATGGCGTGCGAAGCACGCCATGCACTGAGTATTGAAAATACTCCCAATATGCGAATTGTCAGATACTCCCAATAAGGGATACTCGCACGCAATGCTTTGTGTTTTGAAAATACTCCCCATATACGGAATGGCAAGCGAAGCACGCAATTCATTGTGTATTGAAGATACTCAAAATATGTGGAATGGCGTGTGAAGCACGCAATGCACTGTGTATTAAAATACTCCCCATATGCGGAATGGCGAGCGAAGCATTCAATGCTTTGTGTATTGAAGATACTCCCAATACGGGGGTTGGCGTACGAAGCACGCAATGCTTCGTGTTTTGAAAATACTCCCTATATGCGGAATGGCAAGCGAAGCACGCAATTCATTGTGTATTGAAGATACTGAAATTATGTGGAATGGAGTGTGAAGCACGCAATGCACTGTGTATTAAAATACTCTCCATATGCGGAATGGCGAGCGAAGCACTCAATGCTTTTTGTATTGAAGATACCCCCAATACGGGAGTTGGCGTGCGAAGCACGCAATGCTTTGTGTTTTGAAAATACTCCCAATATGCGGAATGGCGTGTGAAGCACGCAATGCTTTGTGTATTTAAGATACTCTCAATACGGGGGTTGGCATGCGACGCACGCAATGCTTCGTGTTTTGAAAATACTCCCAATATGCGGAATGGCATGCGAAGCACGCAATGCTTTGTGTATTTAAGATACTCCCAATACGGGGGTTGGCGTGCGACGCACGCAATGATTTGTGTTTTGAAAATACTCCTCATATGCGGAATGGCAAGCGAAGCACGCAATTCATTGCGTATTGAAGATACTCAAAATATGTGGAATGGCGTGTGAAGCACGCAATGCACTGTGTATTAAAATACTCCCCATATGCGGAATGGCGAGCGAAGCACTCAATGCTTTGTGTATTGAAGATACCCCCAATACGGAGGTTGTCGTGCGAAGCACGCAATGCTGCGTGTTTTGAAAATGCTCACAATATGCGGAATGGCGTGTGAAGCACGCAATGCACTGTTTGTTGAAAATACTCCCAACATTCGGATTGGAGTGCAGCTAGTCAGCACCGTCGTGAATAGACCTATTTCAAAAATAGTTGGTTGAACCCCTAAAACATAGGCCTATAAACTAAATTTGCTCAACTCACGTCAGCAGTTCAGCTGCATGGTCGAATTATTTTTATTTAGTTTTTTACTTTCTCCCCCTATACCATAGTATATTGTATTCGTAAAAATTTTCGAATTTGATTTTTTGGTGTAAATATCCGTTTTGGGTCCCCCTGAACCTAAAAAAGTGGTTTTCGGAGTGATGTCTGTGGGTGTGTCTGTATGTGTGTCTGTGTGTGTGTCTGTGTGGATGTTATCAGACCTAGAGCCTAAACCAGTCGTCCGATTTTGATGAAATTTGGTATGGAGGTACTATTCTGGGATATCTCCAGGCTTTTTTTTCATTTTTGTGAATTTGTTACTTTTAAGGGTAATTTTTCCATAAAAACCCTTAAAATAACGGAAAAATCAACTTTTCTCAAAAACTGCTATAACGATTTTCATTAAAATTTTATAGTTTATTAGGGACCTAAAATACTATAAACTATAAAATTTTAATCAAAATCGTTCTAGCCGTTTTCCCGTTATTTTATGGATTTTTAAGGGAAAACAACTTTAATACAAAATCACCTCTCCTACCCCACCCTACAAGTCACCGTGAATCTGTTTAATAATTTAAATATGTTTGTGAGAAAGTATGTACCAGTTCCTGTTACTGTTTATTTTAATTTACTTTGCATGTATACAACGAATACATTTTTAATAAACTATAGTCTTTAGAGGATGGTCATTAAACGCACTGAGCCGAGTTAGATGAACATGTTTGAATTACAACTTGATGAACTGTGTTTACACAAAGTAGTACGTACATTGGGTAAATAAGCTGTTGTAAGTTTCCTCATATCAATTCAGATATCAGTTCGTGAACCAAGCTTATTTTACCAGTCACGCGTAATCCATACTGATATTATAAAGAGATAAAATTTGTTTGTTTGTGTGTAGGGGGTAGTTTCTGGAACTACTGAACCGATTGAAAAAAATACTTTTCCTAATAAAAAGTTTCGCTATCCCTGAGTAATATAGGCTATAATTCATTTTTGATAAAAATATTTATTATTTCAATATTTGTAAATTTATTTGGAAAAATTCTTAGTTTATGCCTAGACTGATGAATTACCATAGAAACCAATTGAATAAAATAACAGATTTAACAGCTGTTTGCTCTAATATTTCCATTACCAGCGACTTCAAACTTTGAAGCAATTATTTGTATTTCTAACTTTAGGTCAGGTTTTCATTAAAGTGTAGTCCTGAGCCTTGCTTGATCTTTTAACATTTATTATAACTGCTGTTGTAAAATATACGAAACAATTTAATTTGAACATTTAACATTATTTACCATCTTAGCTTTGGGGCTATTATTAATCCTACACCTTTATTATAAAGAAAACATAACATGATTATATGTACAGTAGGTTCTAACGGGGTTGGCGTGCGGAGCATCTATATATACCAGGTGTCTTAAAAGTCTCCCCCCCATTTATTTTTTTTATTAATTATTAATGGAAATAGACAGATTTGCTTCGGGGATTGTTAACATGAACAAAAATGAAGTTTTTTTGGCGTATCGTAAATTTTAACCCATCCCCTAAAAATGGGGTATTTTTGGAGTAATTTTAAAATTTTAAATGAGCACCCCTATTGAGTGACACCTAATTTTAAAGGAATTGATAAACGAAGAAGATTGGCGCAAACCGGAGGTATGTATGTTGAGTCTACCCAACATAATGGCCAATCAAACTTATAATTTTCCCCCATTTAAATAACATTGAAATGTTAAAGATGATCTGTTATTTTTTTCAAGGATTTCATCCAGTAGATTAACTCAATCCAATGACTACATATCAATATGTAGATATGTACATATTGATATGTAGTCATTGCTCAATCTAAGTTATAAAACATAGTAATTAGTATAAAAACAGTAAAGCTAAGCTCTCTGGAATTCCCAGGTACTGGACTTTCGGTTGATACAACCTTCCAAATTCTTCGTTTTTCATAACTCTGCATGTTTGTCGACTCCTAATAGTAAAAAGTCAAACATTTAAGTGCCTTTTGTTTATTATAAAAGGAGAGGAATAAAAATTCTGTCATTAGAATGGTACTGTACCATAGATGTGCATGAAACATTAATTTGTGTTTGTTTGACGTTAAGCCAGTTAAAATAAAATAGTCCAGGACTAACCCAAAATTGTTTGCTGAGCTGTTTATTCGAATCAGTTATTTTATCTGTTATTTTATGCAGTTGGTTGCTAAAGCAATAAATATACAAATGTATTTTTTAGGTCAAGGCTTTAGATTTTTCATACACACATGATTTTTCTACACAAAACGCTTTGAACAATTACATGAAAGCATTTTGATCACATTCATGGTTGTATGACCTTATTATTCCTTTTCTTTTCATACGTGGGAAAAATGTGTGCTGTCGTGGCCCCCCCCCCCCGTCAGGAACGAAGTTCATCACGCCTATATATACCAAATATTACCAAATATTTTATTCGAATTTTTACCATTAAAATTTGAATATTTCATTTTACTTTCTCACTATACAATAGTATAGAGAAAAAAAAACGATGTTGAGATTTTTGTGGAAATATCCGTTTTGGGACCCAGTGAGTTCAAAGAGTGGTTTTTACAAAATGTCTGTCTGTATGTCTGTATAAAAAGCTAGAGAGAACACTATTCGATCGATTTCGAACAAATTTGCTCCAAACATGTCAATTAGGCCTGTATAGATGCACGAAAAATTGTTTTGAAATTTTTTTAGAAAAAAACCCCCCAAAGAATAAGTTATTATTAAAAAAAAATAGCTTTAACGATTTTGATAAAATTTGGCTTATTTGTAGCCTTTAATGTACCCTACCATATGCAAAAAACGGCATCTTCATAAAAATTCTCGTTTAGCTAATAATAATAACTGATTTTTGTGGGGTTTTTGGCCATAAAGGGGGTTGTTTAAAAAAAAATCATAACCTTTTTCCGTGTATCTATACATGCCTAAATGACGTGTTTGGTGCAACTTTGTTCGAAATCGATCGAATAGTTTTCTCTCTAGATAATTATAATATTTATTAGTTAATCTCCTACTTTAATATCACCTCTCCTACTCCTCCTACAATTATGAAGTCACTGTGAATCTGTTTAATAATTTAAATATGTTTGTGAGAAAGTATGTGCCAGTTCCTGGTACCGTTTATTTCAATCATCGTTCAAAAAATCACCGTTCAGTCCTATTAAGAAAAACTTTGACGAAATGTAGGCCATGCCACCAGACGATGTAAAATCACAGGAAAGATTTAGTTAAGATTGTTTAAATGTTTATATTAATACCAAAAATGCATGTCATTTATATATCTTGTGTTTATTTATAAAATGTTTTAAATAAATTGCTTTGGTTATAACTTGATTAGATTTTAAAAACTTAATTGAAAGAAGTAATATACGTGGTATAAGGTTCAACTGCAGAGATAATCCACTTACCTAGAACAAAAGATGATACATGTATTAGAAACTTTGTCACTCTAAAGCATTTGCGAAAATAATTTAAAACCCCAACCATGCTAACAAAATATATGTATTTAATTTTCTACCTCCATTGAAGGAACAATATCTGCGTATGGTGCAAATTTGTTCGAAATCGATCGAATAGTTTTCTCTCTAGATAATAATAATAATAATATTTATTATTTAATCTCCTATTTTAATAAATCACCTCTCCTACCCCACCTGCAATTATAAAGTCACAGAGAGTCTGTTTAATAATTTAAATAATGTTTGTGAGAAGGTATGTGCCAGTTCCTGGTACCGTTTATTAACCTTTCAATTGCTGTTTATTATTAGTGTTTTTTTTTGTACAAGTATTTAATGTTTCCATACGATTAATGTTGTTATAATAAAGGTTTATAATTAATTATAACATCAAAGCTAAGGTGGTAAACACAGTTAAATGTCCATTCATTGTAAATACATTCAATAAACATAAAACGTTGGTCATCAGTCTAGGCCTAACCTAAAATTATCAGTCTAGCTAACAAAAAAATATATTTAACGCTTGAAATTACTGAAACTTACCTGAACGTAGGTATATTTCCCGGTACTTAAAAGAACATTTAAGGGTCGGCTCTAGTAAAAGAGAAAGCAACCTGCGACTCCCTATAGCAGCGGTAGGTTATGCGGACATTGCTCATCCTAAATCCATTTAAAACCCGCAATTATTCAAATAGCGTTTTTTTTAAATACCACACTCTTGGGGACAAAATTCTTCATCCGAATGGCTTGGTAATTTTTCGCTATAATTATTAGTTAGGCCTACAACGTAAAACATATTTAAAATCACCCTATAGCGGCAGTAGGTTACACGGTCATTGTTCAGCCTAAATCCATTTAAAACCCGCAATTGTTCAAATAGAGTTAAAATAAATACCAAACTCTTGGGAACGAAATTCTTCAGGCGAATGGCTTGGTAGTTTTAGCTATAATTAATAGCGACTACAGAAAAAAATATTGAAAATCAATTTTTTAAATTGTTAATGAATATTAAACAAAATATTTTTCATTGTGGATAAGGTCCCCGAATCACTATCTTAATACAAGGTTAATTTATATTACCTGTGTTTTCCTGAAAATATTTTTCTTAGTTTTGAAAAAGCCATTTGCATGCATATTGACCATAGCTTTAAAATGACATATCGTTTATGATTTTCCGATCAAATATAAAGGAAAAATTAGGATTATAATTTAACGTTGGTGTTATGGAGTGTCAGCCAACATGGCCGACAGCTAGAGCCGACCCTTAAGAATGTAGGCCAATTACACAATGAAAGTAAGGAATTATTTTAGGCCTAGGAAATCCTCATTTTGCTACTTTTACAAAATATACGTACATTGTCCAATGGACCCTTTAAAAGTTGTTCTTGTTAGCGAATTTTCAGAAAAAATGAGCTATTGCAGTGACACTTATGTTCTGCACTCTATACACTGAACACTATATGTGTTCGCACTCTACCAACACTCTATAACAAGTTTTGTTAACTTATTTTCAGTAAAAAAAAATAATGCGGATGTTAAAGGAATTTTATGAACACTATGTATAATATATATTACATCATATATACAATCATTTTAATGACCCCCAAAACGTGTTCTGGGAACCATGATCGGTGCTCATTTACTACTCCCGACCCTACCGTATCGCCATAAGGGTCACTGCAATAGCTCATTTTTCCAATGGAAATTCGCTAAAAACGCTGGACTATAAGGAAACATCTGTATTTTCATCTCTGAAAGTATTTTGTGAACTTACACACCACCCTGTAGAACTACGTCACCATAAATCCATAAATATCAAACAACCCTTTTAATCAGTGACGTCCCCTCTTCACATACTGGACGGATATAAAATAGCAATAGCGATGTCGGAATGGCCTGCACATAAAACGTCTGACGGATATTGCGTTTAAATCTTTCTTGCTGCTTTCATATATAATACGGACGTCGTTAAAGTATATACCTTCTGTATGGACGCGACATGTCCGTATAGGTATAATGACAGTTTACTCGTGGGGACAACTGCGTGCTTACACGCTAATTCCCGTATTCACGCAACTGTAAGCTAAATAATTGAAAGTAGTCTATAATGTAGGAGGAAGTTTATACACGTATAATTCGACCACGCATCTGAACCGCTGACGTGAGTTGAGCAAATTTCCATTATAAGTTTACATATTTTAGGGTTTCAACAACTATTTGAATAAACGGTATCAGTTAAGTGACACAAACTTTCTCCCAACTTACTGTAGTCAAAATAATATTGTTTTTAATCATTTTATTTACTACTTTTTAGAACAAAACAAAAAAATAATATTCTACCTACGTCAATCGTATAAAAAAGTTATTGTCCCAGTCGGGATTTGATCGCGCGACCTTTGAATTACTGGCTGGGGTCGCTACCGTGGTGCTACCCCGTGCGGCTGCTGCCGCGATGCTAGATTGACAACACA
>JAGFPH010004968.1:7610-21769 GCA_018207615.1 Philaenus spumarius | reverse complement strand
GCGAAGCACGAAATGCACTGTGTATTGAAAACTCTTTCAATACGGGGATTGGCGTGCGAAGCACGCAATGCACTGTGTATTGAAAACTCTTCCTATATTATGTAACCTTTTTGTAAACTTAATATTCGCTTTCGGAAACAGAGAAAAAATTCTTCTACATGGCTTGCAAAGTTCTTTATTTAATATTTTTATTTCTACACTAAATTTAACAATTGTTTTCCGAAATAGTGTCAACGCTTTGTCTACATTTTGCTGTTAATGATTACAAGGTTGACTGTTTGAAGCGATTACAGAGTGCACGCCTGATAACAAAAGCAGAAGACTTAATTAGCACTTCATGCAACCTTTGGCTGCAGTTACATGTTTTTATTTGATTAAAACGAGACGCAAATTGATGGTATAAAAATGTATGTGTTTTTCAACGTTGTTGTATTACGTTCAGACAATCAATAACAGTCCGGCTCTTTGGAATACTTTAGCGTCAATGTGAATAGAGCGTTTTATATAGCTAAAAATTCCTCTATAAAAATAGCCCAGTTGAGTGGAAAGCTCTCAATATTTTCAAGAAAAAAAAGCTAATTTTGTGGCACCAATATTGTGGCCTGGAACTTTCTCTTTGAGATAATATACCGGGTGTCTCACGAAGAGGTCCCTATTTTTGAATTGATATGACAGACGAATAGAGCGCGCTACAGACTTGAAATTCTACAGTCGTGACTAACACATATGTAAAAGAAATACCCCTGAGTATCAGTTAATTCTGACTGTTCCAAACAAAATGGCGGAAAAACAAAAAAACAACAAAATCAGCAATCGTATTTTAAGGGTAAACCTACTTGTATTTAGAATAGGAACAGTTACAGCTGTTTAGACTATTTTAAATCTATCAGCTGACTGCGTGTATCCACAAAAATGAACATATTTGGTAATAAACATTGGCATTTGTTATTAAGTTGCATTGTAAAGTGTCTTATGTACCATGCCGTTTTCAACTGAGCAAAAAGGGAAATGCTGTTCCTGGGCTATTGCCTTTGAAAATGATTATGAAGCAATATGGTGTTTTAGGGAAAGGTACCCAGGTGTAGTTCCACCGTCAAGGAAATCTATTCGTAAGTGGAAGACTATCCTACTAGAAACGGGGTCAATAAAAAAAAACCATAGATCCTCCAACATAGAAAATGAAGAAATCGTATGTGCTGCTTTCATGGAATCTCCAAATACGCCTAATTCAGTAAGAAAGGTGGAATCTGCTGCATTGATACCGAAGTCATCTGTCCAAAGGTATGCCAAAAAGAACAAAATCAAACATTATAAAACTCATTTAGTTCACGGACTGCTTGAAGATGATCCTGACAGACGATTGGAATTTTGTTCGAAAAAAATTGAAAAGACTGACGTAGATAGCAAATGGCATGAAGGAATCGTGTTTTCAGATGAAGCGACATTTTATCGAACAGGAACTGCAAACAGGCATAATTGTCATTACTATAACACAAAAAATCCACATATCTTACAAGAAGAGAAATTAAAATCAACAGGTATAACAGTTTGGGCTGCTGTTACCAAGGATGGTGTTTTGTCGTATGACATATCCCGACAAACAATGACTGGAGAAATTTATGCATCAGTTTTAAGCAATCACATAGTTCCTCATCTTTCTCAGCCTGAGATGAAAGACGTTTTTTTCCAACAGGATGGAGCTCCTCCGCATTATGCTAATGTGACCAAAGCAGTTTTGAACCAAAATCTTCCTAACCGTTGGATAGGTCGTGGCAGCAGCTTTATGGACTGGCCCCCAAGATCTCCAGACTTGACTGTTTGTGACTTTTTTCTGTGGGGCTTTTTGAAGGAGAAGGTTTATTGTCATAACATTGCGACAGACGATGAACTAATGAGGTTGATCGAAGAGGAACTGTTGTTGATACCTCGAGAGTTGTTCAGCAAAGCGTATGACTGTTTTCTATTTCGTTGTCATCAGTGCATTGCGATCGATGGACATCAGTTTGAATAAGGTTTATGGATCAAATAGATTTAATTTATTTATGAGTTACTTATATCTTTAATTCCCTAACGTTGTTTAGTGCTTAGCAACATCGTTAAAATTCAATAATTATGTTGTAACACTTAAGCAAATAAAACTATTTTACCGAAAAGGTACTATTTCTTTGATATCCCACCATTTTGTCCTAATGTGTCAGAATTAACTGATACTCAGGTGTATTTCTTTTACATATGTTTATGTTAGGACTGTTGAGTTTCAGGTTTGTAGAGTGTTCGGTGCATCTATATATTAATTCAAAAATAGGGACCTCTTCGTGGGACACCCTGTACAACAATACACTTTGTATACTTATAACAATTTATTTTATTAGCGTATTTCCATTGGAAAGATTAGCTATTGCAGTGATGAGACCTAAGGTCCGGAGTAGTAAATGAGCACTGATCACGGTTCTCAGAAAACTTTATATACATAATAATGTATATTACATGGTTCGTACTCTAACGGCCACATTTTACGTCCGATTTTATACAAAGTTGGTACACATGTTGGTTTTTTAAGTTGCGCAGACGAGTTCCTTAGCTAAAAATCCAACAACCGGAAGCAGTTTTTATGACAGGAAGTAAATATTTCGTACTCAAATGAAACGTTTTGGGGTTACATATAAAAAATAAAAACAGGAAATTATTTTGCACGTTTTGTTTTTGTACACGACCTTATAAAACGTCTGGCCCCCCAAAGTCTATCAAAACATAGAATACCATAAAAGCGCCCCAGAATCTCAAGAAATACTTATCAATAGTAAATTAAAACCAAAAGAACCAAAAAGTGCCCACGTAAATATAACGATGAAAAAATAAAAGTTCACATTTTTTTAATTACAACTACAATATTTTCTTTCATTTAAAATTTTGATTTCCTGAAGTAGGTATAAATATGGTTGTAACCTTAAACCAAAAAACCCTGAAAAGTGCCCTTACGAATACACATTCAAACAAATTTACATTTCATAATTTTTCAATTCTAATTACAATTGTGTTTTCGCTTAAAACAAACCCCACAAAAATCGGCCCGGTAGATCTAAATAAATAATTATCAGTAAGGTTGTAATGTAAAACCAAAAACCCCAAAAGGTGCCCTTATAAATATACAGAAATAAAAATCATATTTCATAATTTTGTTGATAATAATGACAACATTTTCGTTCAGTAAAACAAACCGGACCGGTAGATCTCTGGAAATAGGAATCGATAGGGGTTTTAACCTTAAACCAAAAAATCCTTAAGGTAGCGCTATAAATATACCAAAGAAATAAAAATTACATTCAATAATTCTCTGGTAATTATGACATCATTTTAAAAATTAACAACAAGCCACAAGAAAATCGACCCGGTAGATCTCCAGAACTACACTGGATTCCACCTTCACCGTGCAATACAGAGCGCCCATAAGCCATGTTATCCATACGACAGTCTCAGCTATACTAGCCAACTAAAAAACATCAACTCCCATGCAAAGCTCTGTCAGTTGACGCAACCCGCATGACAATAAACTTGATGTTCGCTGTAATGGTAGTAGCATGTCTATTCTCCCGTAAGACCTGTACTGCACGGTGAACTTGGAATCGAGTGTAGGAATCGATAGGGTCACCAAAAGTGCGATGCTGAGTTGTATAAAAAGATGGTAAAACTCTTTGTTCCATTCATCATTTTAGGGGTAAGACGAGAACAGTTTTTTTAAATACGAAGCTGTACCATTTTTTACTTTCTCCCCCTATACCATAGTATATGGAGAAAGTATTGTTTTCGTCAGAATTTTCGAATTTAAGTTTTTGGTGGAAATATCCGTTTTGGTGCCCCCTGAATCCAAAAAAGTGGTTTTTAGAGTGGTGTCAGTCTGTGTGTGTGTGTGTGTGTATGTATACACGACCAGAGACCACACTATTGGTCCGATTTTCATGAAATTTGGTATGCAGGTACTAAACCCTAATATCTCCAGGCGTTTTTTTCATTTTTGGAATTTAAAATTTTTAAGGGTAATTTACCCCTAAAAACCCATAAAAAACTACAAAAATGCAAATTTTTCAAAAACGGCTCTAACGATTTTGATCAAATTTTCAGTATTTATAGTGCTTAAAATGCCAAACAAAATGACACCACCCGCTTTTATTAAAACTTCGGCGTTTTATAATTTGTACCACCTATAGTAAGTTTTGGAAGACGTGCTGGGCAGATAGATGGTACATGTCAAATTCCCTAATCAAATGAAATTTGCGATTGCACTTACCTCAATATGAAATATTACCCTTTTGACACTTGGTTTATCATTTACAAATAAAAGTATACTCAAAGTTAATTAAACTGATTTTATTGTCAGTAAAAAAAATTATACGCCCTTAATAATAAAATATGAAATTTATATGCCCTTAATGGAAATACAATAATTATTAAATTAGCCTCCCAAAAATTGTATTAATAAAACCCACCCGTTTTATTTTATTCATAATTTAATTTACAATAATATAAAAAAAATTACACGTATAGATTTAGTACAATTATAATAATTGGCACAGGTGTGTCTACTTGAACACAAATGAGATTTTAACTTAAATCTAATAATAGGCACACTAGCCCAAATCTTAAGTCTATCTGGCCAGTAATAATTATAATTATTTAAAATAAAAATGAAGTTAATAAAATTATGTTTAAATTTGGAAAAGGTTGTGATATCACTTAGTTAATTCAGAGATATAATCCTTTGAGGATTGGAATCTCTAAATTGGCATGCTACTCCACCCAATTATTTATTAAATAAGCCTTGTATTTAATTATTCATCCTAAACAAAAATATATTGCAAAAGACAAAAATCACCTTACACTTCCTGCAGAAAGTGAAGATTAAATAAATAGGTGGCAATTGTAAATGAAACATAGTTCAAAACAGTAACACTTTGTAGAATAGTTTATGCTGCAGAATTAAAACTGGTGAAATTGTCTATTGTAGTTAATTGGCACATTGTGGACATAAACTTGCTTTGAAAACAGATGTTGTGCCCTGGAAGTCTAAGTTGAATAATTAAAGTTGAAGTAGAATTGTAATAGCAAAGTTGAAGTTGAACCCAGATTACACTGTTGGAAAAACCTGTTTTAGTTAAGTTTCATTTTCATTGCAATCAAGGTAATACAAGGTTTAACAAGCTCTGACACATTTTGAAGTTGCATGTTTCACAGTGTAAGGTTAAGCTCTGATACTAAGTCAAGCTAATTAAACAATTCTCAAAGAAATTTGCCATGAACGTTAATTTTTCTTGAATACATTTGCACAGAAATTATTGAAGTGAAATTTATTATAAACACTTCAAATGAAACAAAACACCAAATAAAATACTTTACTTTCTTAATTAAAGTTAACTTGTTAATTAGGCTAAAAACAATTAAATTGATTTTACTTTTAATTGGCTGATTTTGAATAGAAAGGCTTTCTTAAAGTAAATGACATTGTCTAGTTTATTATTTTAAAATTATTTTACACACAAATGAAATACCATGAATAAACCAAGTGGTTGTATAAAATGTGAGCACTAACTCTTACCTGGGTTAGAAGCTATGTAGAATTACACATGTTTAATATGAAAGATCGGGAAGTTAAACTATTACACTTACATTATTGAGGCTAACGTTACTTAATTTAATAAAATGACTTATGCACAAACACTTCCCGACATTACGCAAGCATACATGTGGTTAACCTTGTCGTGTAACGAATTCGTTTTTCTAGCAATGAATAAAGACGTCAAAATGAAATGGCTTCTCTCTTATCTTAACATATCGCTAGCGCTTATGTGGATGGTTGATGAATCTACGCATTGGATGCCAGTCACAGCTGTTGGATCACAGCTGTTGCTGAGTTACGTCTTCTGTCCGCTAGGAACCGTGGGTGTTCAGTGTATTGGGGCAGTTAGACAGTTAAATTGGATCCGAGAGTGGATTTATGATCTAAATCGTGGCGCGCTATTTAAATAACGGCACAAATTATGGGGAAATGTTTAAAAATAAACAAGTTTGTGTTGTAAATCTAGCATCGCGGCGGCGACCGCACGGGGTAGCACCACGGTAGCGAGCACGGCCAGTAATTCAAAGGTCTCGCGATCGAGTCCCGCCTGGGACAATGACTTTTTTATCCGATTGACGTAGGTAGAATATTATTTTTTTGTTTTGTTCTAAAAAGTAGTAAATAAAATGATTAAAAAACTGTTTTATTTTTTTATAGTTTTATTATCTTATAGTTTTTATTTTATAGTCTTAATTATAATTTTATTTGTCATCCCGAAAAACGATTTTGACTAAAATTGTAAATTTGAATTCATTTTACTTACTATAACTGGAAGTTATTGTTTTGATTAAAACTGTGAGGATTATTTTATGGCAACTGGCAACCAAACAATATTATCCCCCCGCGTTCGTAAAATTTTTGGTGTTTAAAATATATGGGAATTACTTAACTGTGTTAAAATATGTTTTTTATTTTTTTAGAATGTTATTGATTTTAAATCCACATTGTACCCTATTGAAACGAGTTTTTTCCTAATCGAGTGATTCTAATTATTACTCTTGTTAAGTAATTGAGAGGAAACTAGTTAAAAAATATTCTTGCAGTATTCGGAAATTGAACGCCGACCTTTTGGTTGAGAGTCCTCGACGCTACCACATGTGCCATTAAGCAAGGGCTTCGCCCGGGCTCTTCACGCTAATGTTGGAATAAAACTTGTGCGTTAATCGTTTTATCTTAATATCGGTTGTCTATATAAGTAAACGTAAATATGAAAGGCAATCATTCTTAGTTTAGGGATCGCGTAACTTAACTTCCAGTTCTTACGCAAAGTAAACTTTGACTTTTACCGTAGGGATCTATACATAATTAATTTGCTAGGGGTTATTTTGTGAGTAGAACTCCTCCTAGAGTTTTTAACCGATTTTGATGTTTTTGGTGTCATTTTACAGAGCTCACTCTGAAGTTGTGCTTCCCTTAAAATGAGCTCAATGTATGTTAAGGGCTTCGCCCCAGTGGCCCTCAAAGTTGCCATGTTAATCTTATGGAAGGTCAATCTTAAGGAAGAAGAAGAAAGATTTCTATTTTGATTTTATCAGGGGCACAAAAAACAGCTGTTCGTATGAAAAGCTTAAAACAGCTGATTTTGATCAACAGCTGATTTTGATCAACAACTGATTTGGATCAAAAACTGAATATAATTTTAGGTTAGGTAAATCAAGCAATAGCGAAGCATTGCCATGTCCACTAGTAAGAAATAAACGAATAAGATAGTTACGTTCTGAGAAGTGATTAACTTCATTAAAAACAATATTATTTTGACAACAGTAAGTTGGGAGAAAGTTTGTGTCAGTTAACTGATACCGTTTATTTCTGTATCGAATAATCTCGTAAAAAATCGATGTTTATGCACCGATGTATAAAAACCATCCAACGGCTGATAATCTGCAACTGTTTCCACACACAGTGATGTCTGAATCGATTCGAGAAAACTTATGCACCAGCTTATTTGCCACAGTGAACATAATACTTTGTTTAAACACAATCCGTCAAATTTTAATGAAAACATTTTCATCTAACACGGCTCAGTGCTTTTAATAAGCGTCCGTATGGATTGGGCTTTATTCAAAACTGAATTTGTTTGTGTGTTTAGGGTAAATTAAAAACTGCGAGATGGGAAATAGTAATAACGCAAGCTGTTGTAGGCTTTGATTGTGTTTAAAGTCTGATAAAGAAGCCTTTCACATTGCTAAAGCAATAATACAAATCAAACCTAATTAATTAATTGTTTTCTAAGTTAAAGTTAAGTTTCTAAAAAGTACAATTAATTTAATTGCACACATCATTCAGTTCACATCCTATTATCAAAATATTAAAAATGTAAATTTATTAGATTATTAGATTTATTTTAGGTTTGATGGCTTTTTAACATGTCTCTTGCTTAGAAAGTATCGTTTCGGCAACCGTTTTGAACAAATAAAGAAGCGAATCTGGACTCAAGATTAAAAACATTATAAACTATTTCCCCCTTAAATCAGTGCTCATTTACGACTCCGGACTTAAGTTCTCATCACTGCAATAGCTAATCTTTCCTATGGAAATACACTAATAAAATAAATTGCTATAAGTATAAAAAGTGTATCATTATAAATTATCTCAAAGAGAAAGTTCCAGGCCACAATATTGGCGCTATAAAATTTGTTTTTCTTCTTGAAACTATTGAGAGCTTTTCACACGACTGGGCTATTTTAAAAGAGGACTTTTTAGCCATATAAAACACACTATTGACACTAAAGTATGCCAAAGAGCAGGGCCGGCGCAAGGACCATGCGGAACATGCTGACGCATGGGGCGCCGCCAGGGAGGGGGCGACAACGCGCAAGCGAAGCCGGCGCGGCGGCAAAAATTTCAAGACCAAATCGCCTTCAAAATTTTCCGAAAATATTTTTTGCGCCGAAAAATATTTGCCTAAAGATGTGGCCGCCCTTTTCGGGTTTTAAAAGAAACTCCCTATTGCTGTTTAGCGCTTTTGTAGGGACAGACAGATAACCGCTATAGGGCACCATCCTTTCAGAGTCGGCGCCCTTTAGTTTCAGTGAAAAATTCGCCCCTAAAGATGCGACTGCCCCGACCGCCCTTTTCGGGAATTAAAAGAAATGCCATATTTATTTTGGTCACCTCTTTACGGACACAAAAGACCACATACACCAGTTTAGAGCGCCATCCTTACGAAATCGACGCCCTTTAGTTTCAGTGAAAAATTCGCCCTCTTAAAGACGCGACCGCCTTTTTCGGTAGTTAAAAGAAACGCGGAAACGCCCTATTTCTTTTTGGCACCTCTTTATGTATAGACAAGATCAGGAACACGTACAGCAGTATTGTACAGGCCACCATACTTTCGAAATCGGCGCCCTTTGGTTTCAGTGAAAAATTCGCCCCCCTAAAGACGAGACCGCCGTACATTCTATACTAACTTCACTAACATTAATAAAGTAATAATTATGTGTCAACAACAACAGTATAACATCTATTTACAGCCTGATTTGAAAATTGCCACGATATTTTCTAGTACTTTTGAAGAAGGGTGGTAAAAGGTGGTGATTTTGATAAAATTGTAGCTCGATGTTATATTTAAATTTAATTTTAAATAATTAAATAATTTCAATTGGTATACATTTGATAATGTACCCATTTGTTATTGCAATAAGAAGATATATAAATATAAATACATATATATGCCATCAATTTACGTCTCGTTTTAATCAAATAAAAACATGTAACTGCAGCTAAAGGTTGCATGAAGTGCTAATTAAGTCTTATACTTTTGTTATCAGGAGTGTACTCTGTAATCGCTTCAAACAGTCAACCTTATAATCATTAACAGCGACAGAATATAGACAAAGTGTGATACTATTTCGGAAAACAATTGTTAAATTCAGTGTAGAAATAAAAATATTAAATAAAGAACTTGCAAGCCGTGTAGAAGAATTTTCTCTCCGTTTCCGAAAGCGAATATTAAGTTTACAAAAAGGTTACATAATATTGGGAGAATTTTCAATACAGAGTAAATTGCGTGCTTCGCACGCCAACCCCCGTATTGGGAGAATTTTCAATACAGATTGAATTGCGTGCTTCGCACGCCAACCCCCGTATTGGGGAAATTTTTAATACAGAGTGCATTGCGTGCTTCGCACGCCAACCCTTGTATTGGGTGAATTTTAAATACAGAGTGCATTGCGTGCTTCGCACGCCAACCCCCGTATTGGGAGAATTTTCAATACAGAGTGCATTGCGTGCTTCGCACGCCAACTCCCGTATTGGGAGAATTTTCAATACAGAGTGCATTGCGTGCTTCGCACTCCAACCCCCGTATTGGGGAAATTTTTAATACAGAGTGCATTGCGTGCTTTGCACGCCAACCCTTGTATTGGGAGAATTTTTAATACAGAGTGCATTGCGTGCTTCGCACGCCAACCCCCGTATTGGGGAAATATTTATAACAGAGTACATTGCGTGCTTCGCACGCCAACCCTTGTATTGGGAGAATTTTTAATACAGAGTGCATTGCGTGCTTCGCACGCCAACCCCCGTATTGGGAGAATTTTCAATACAGAGTGCATTGCGTGCTTTGCACGCCAACCCCCGGATAGGAAGAATTTTCAATACACAACGCATTGCGTGCTTCGCAAGCCAACCCTCGTATCGGGAGAATTTTCAATACACAGTGCATTGCGTGCTTCGCATGCCAAACCCCGTATAACAGCGCGTTTAAAAATGTCTGAAATGCTTAATGTATTACGTGGTTCCAGTAAAGCTAAACATGGAAAGAATGTGGCATATTTTAGAAATTAAGTATTGAACTCGTCTTTCTAGCTAATTACCGTAGGAAATATGAACTACCGCAGTGGCACTTTTGGTGAGAACTAAGGTCGGGAGTAAAAAATGAGCACCGATCATGGTACCCAGGGTGTCATTAAAAATTGTACATATATGTGTTTCGCACTTTAACGGCTGTATTTGAAGACCGATTTGGTACACACGTTGGATGCCCAAGTCGCTCGGACGAGATCGGTAGCTAAACAAAACCAGAGGTACTTTTTTTAACTTCCCGCTAAGAAAATTGAAAATTTTCTAAAATCGGGTAGTTATTGGTTTCACCCCGTTTTTCGAAAATCGAGTATTCATCAGATCTCGACGTTTTGAGGTCCTAGGAATCTTCCCTGACCACTCCCGAGAGGGTGTCATCCTGTCTGTATGTATGTGTGTGTGTGTGTATGTGTGTGTAAGTAAGTATGTGACCCGCTTATAACTTTTGAACGGCTTAACCGATTGGATCCTACCAAACGGCGTTCTAAAGAGTTCCATAAAACTTAGATTTTCTGAAAATTTCAACTAATTCGGAACGGTAGGTTCTGAGAAATTTCGAAAAAATTAAGAAATTAAAATTTTTTAAATCAGGTTTTTTGGAATAACTTTTAAACGGCTTTGCCGATAAATTCAAAAATCTAATCAGCTTTTAACCCTGAAAAGCGACGTTGATCGCTATGAGTCCGGTCAAAATCTGTTAATTCGTTCGTGAGATATCGTGAACGAAAGAAAATAAAAAAAGTGTTTTTTCTCAATTCCTCCGAAATTTTTCATCAGAAAAAATTTTGTTGTCGATTCTTTCAATGGACTCAAAAAACTGCATCAATTGCCGCAAATCGCATAAAAATCGGTTGATTCATTCGCAAGATATCGTGAATGAAAGAAAATAAAAAAAGTGCTTTTCCTCAATTTCTCCGAAACTTTTCATCTGAAAAATTTTTGTTGTTGATTCTTTCAATGGACTTAAAAAACTGCATCGATTGCCGCAAATCGCATACAAATCGGTTGATTCATTCAAAAGTTATGGCAGTTCAAAATTTCCAAAAATAGTGTTTGTTGTAATTAAACGTAGCGGGAAGTTACATGGATGGCCTTTAGGGTCAACCGTTTTCCAAATTTTTTCGTTGGAAGTAACTATTTTTTGAGAGTTGTCGTAGCAAAATGAAACTGTTTTGGGGTTTTATTAAAAAACATAATAATAAATGTAGGATAATATTCTGCACATTTTGTTGTTTAAGCGATCTCATAGCTCGCTTGGTTCCCCAAAATCGATCAAAACGTAAAATGCCATACAAGTACCCGGTTCAAAGCTGTTTCGTGGATCCTACCGTGGGGTTGGCGTGCGAAGCAAGCAATGGTTCACATCCACTTGGGTTCAAATCTTCTGATCCGAGACCGACGGTCGAGTCTGTACGCTGCGAGCGAAGCGAAGCAGTCTATAAAACGATTCCATACGGTCAAGGTGTAAACTAGCAAAGCGGGACGAAGCAGCTCGTCAGTCAAAGCCGGAGGCTTAGGTGCAAACAAATTCTTCTTATATATTTCGTACACATAGGCAGCCGTTCAGCGCCTTCGTGAGTAGATCAATTTCCCAAATAGTTGTTCGAAACCCTAAAACATATAAACTTAATTTTGGTAATTCGCTCAACTCACGTCAGCGGTTCAGCTGCGTGGTCGAATTAGTATTTAGACTATTCTAAATTACTTCTGACTGATAGATAGTTCATTCATAAACTAAAGTCTGAGTCCAAATCAGGAAACTTATAACAGTTTATTAACGAATTTACATAGGAAAAATGAGCTATTGAAGTGGCCCTTATGGTAATACCCAAGTTCGGGAGTAGCAAATGAGCAATGATCATAGTCCACAGAACACGTTTTGGGGTGTCATTAAAAATCACACATATATATATGTATATATGTGTTCGCACTCTAGCGACCGCATTTTAAGTCTGATTTGGTTCAAATTTGGTACACATGTTGGTTGTCTACGTCGCTCAGACGAGTTAGTTAGCCAAAAAATCCAACAACCGAAAGCACGTTTTTAGATTGGAAGTAGGCCTAATTATTTTTTTAGATTTTTTCTACGAGAATTATTTTTTTTAAAAGTATTTTATAGAAATATAAATGTAGGATGTTATTCTGCACAATTAGTTTTTTTACGCGAACTTATAGCTCGCTTTGGTTCCCCCAAAATCGATCAAAACGTAAAATACGATAAAAGTACCCATGTGGTTGATTTTTACCGTGGGGTTGGCATGAGAAGCACGCAATGCATTATGTATTGAAGATACCCCCAATACGGGAGTTGGCGTGCGAATCACGCAATGCTTTGTGTATTGAAGATACTCCAAATATGCGAAATTGCGTGCGAACCATTTTGCAGCTATTCAGCACCGTTGTGAATAGATCTATTTCCCAAATTGTTGGTTGAACGTAGGCCTATAAACTTAATTTTGGAAATTTGCTTAACTCACGTCAGCGGTTCAGCTGCGTGGTCGAATTATTTACAGTAGTATTCGTAATATTTTGTGTAAACATAATTCGTCAGATTGCAATAAAGCATTTTGAGTTAACACGGATCAGTGCGTTCAATAAACTGCATTCGAAGTTAGATTTTATTGAAAACAGTTTTTGTTGATTGTATTCAGAATAAATTAAAAATAAACTGAACTTCTGCATCAATGGTACAGTCTCCTTGTAATACGATCCGTCAACACTCTACGTTCTGGAGTTAATGAAATCAGACTTGTGCTGAAGATAGAATATCGAGGCCAAACAAACAATATGACGGCTTGGCGAGTCGATCTAGAGGGAATGGGGTAGAACGGTACAACCCTTGGGATGTCTTATTTCGTTGCGTTGTGGGAATAGAGAAATTATAAAATTCTTTTGATGCGGTACAGTTAATTGTAAGAGTTGAAGTTGGAAGTTTTGGCAGGTTTGTAATTCAAACTGTCATTTTAGGATGACTTTTTAAAAACTAGGATTAAACTCAAGATAACTGGAATCAGGTTTATTACAAAATTTGTTAGCAAATTTACATAGGAAAGATGATCTATTGAATGTGGCGAGACCTAAGGTCGGGAGTAGTAAATCAGCACCAATCATGGACCCAGAACTAGTTTTCGTGTGGCATTAAACAAATATGTGTTAGTACTCTAACTTCCGTTTTTTAGTCCGATTTGGTACAAATTTGGTGCACACGTTCTATGCTTCGCCCGCCAACCCCCATAATTGGAGGATTTTCAATACAGAGTGCAATGCATTCTTCGCACGCCAACCCCCCGTACTGGGAGAATTTTAAATACACAGTGTATTGCGTGCTTCGCACGCCAACCCCCGTATTGGGAGAATTTTCAATACACATTGCATTGCGTGCTTCGCACGCCAACCCTCGTATTGGGAGAATTTTCAATACAGAGTGCATTGCGTGTTTCGCACGCCAACCCCCATATTGGGAGAATTTTCAATACAGAGTGCATTGCATTCTTCGCACGCCAACCCCCGTACTGGGAGAATTTTAAATACACAGTGCATTGCGTGCTTCGCACGCCAACCCCCGTATTGGGCGAATTTTCAATACAGAGTGCAATGCGTGCTTCGCACGCCAACCCCCGTATTTGGAGAATTTTCAATACAGAGTGCATTGCGTGCTTCGCACGCCAACCCCCGTATTTGGAGAATTTTCAATACAGAACGCATTGCGTGCTTTGCACACAAATCCGCATATTGGGAGAATTTT
>JAGFPH010004967.1:85782-101291 GCA_018207615.1 Philaenus spumarius | reverse complement strand
AGCGTTTTTTATTTTATTACCAGGTTATTTGCTTGCAGTATTTCAAAACTGTAGCTTCTAAACAAAATTTTCAAACCACTTGAATGTGGTACGTACTTAAAGATAAAAGTCCATATTTTAATTTACTTTAAAATCGAGGGCGGCATCTCTAATAGGTTTCGAGGTATAGACCAAACAAAACAGGTGTTTTACATTTTTTTGTAAGTGGTAAGGTCCCCCTTTGCAATATTTAAAAAAATTTATACATTTTTAGTATTCTAAATTTACCTTTTTATTACATCAAAATAAGCAGTAAGTGAGTAGAATTACTACCTATAATCATTTTTAAACATATTAATTACATTTGGAGTAATGGTAATTTAAAACGATGGGTTAAAAGGTTTTCTATCTTTGTTAGAAGTCGATAAATCCAGACGTTCCTGCACTTTTTGGACACACTGAACAGTGCTGTGATTGAATTCCTTTGTATTGATTTCCTACTAGTGCTCTATATAAAACACAGTAAACAAGACGATAACAATTAAAATTATAATCAGCTGTTCACTAAGACAATCAGCTGTTCCGACGTTCCAGTCAATTTAAAGTTGTCAAGTTAAACAATTCGATTCCCGCATTTAATTAGAGCCTCGTCAAGGGCTGTGAGTACGCAGTCTGCAGGGAAGTTTTAAAAGCTTTTTAAGATATTAATAACAGTTCAGACTTTTAATTGTTTTTCTTCATACTTAACCGCCCCTCCTCTCCCCACTCGGCCTTTGTTCTCCTTTCTTTGTGTTGGTCTTTCTTTCAATTTAAACCCTTTCGACGACAAAGAGTTTTATGAAGTTATCGAGAAAAGTTATTACAATAAGTGGGCGTTGATCGTTTAGAGGGTCTAAATTTTAGGATGTGAGAAGGAGGTAGTCGGCCCCAAAAATAGTCTAGGGTGATGTTCTACCTATAACCCAAATTGACAAATATGCGCTGATCTATTGATACTAATTTAGTCTTAGAATCATTCTTTAATAGATTTACTATTGAGCTCCACCCTCTGATCTCTTTGGTTACCAATCTCCGTGGTGTCTCGTTGCGAAGCGAATACAAACAGATTATTGTATACTCAAGGCACTTAGATCGAGGCAAGGTGGGGGGGGCAGCGGTGACGCACCATCCCCATAATTCGAATTACGGTTCCGTCTTATCTTCAACAATATTTAAATAATACAAAATCAACATTTCAAACGAATTTTGATACTACCAACTAAAGGAAACAATACTAAACGTAACACCAGATGTTTAAATTATAATAAAATAGGCCTTTTTCGTTGATGTTTGTGTTCGCTTTTACCTAACCTGAAAACCCTGTTATTCGTGAGGAATAGTTATAACCCGACTGTAAATTTGCCAATTTGGTCGATATGGTAATAAATTTAAGTTCTTTCCAAAAACATATTTCGGTTCAATTTATGTTACTCCTGTAACCTAAAACTGTAATACGTTTTTGATCCGTATCATTTTATCTATAACAACAGATGTTTTAATTAAAATACAGTAAGAATCTTACGTTGACATTTTGTTTGCTTTAATTTTGTCAACTTTACCTCAATAAGTTGTCGGTTGTGAATAGTATTAAACTGATTCTAAATTTGCTAAGTTGGCTGCCATGGCAATGAATGTAAATGCATTCAACAAACATGTGTTGCTAGCTTTTGATCAAAATCAGCTGTTTTATCCGTATGGAGTTGTTGGGGTACCACCGTATTTTCACTCTTTAAAATCTAATTTTAGCAAAATCATTTCCTATTGAGTGTCTATGACCCCGTAAGAATGTACCTACAAATACAAAAAAAATTGTTTTTTCTACGTTTATTCTATGTCATTCGGCCGGGACAAAGCCGGTTATATACATAGACTAGGGGCTCCGCGTTTTGGTTAATTGTAAGCCTAACGTAAAATTATGTATGTTAAGTTTTCGATCCAACTCAGCTGTTTTATTTATAATATATAAGAACAATGGTTTTAATTGAATTACAATACAGTAAGCACTTTTCTTTGGTTTTCGTTTGTGTTTGCTTTTAGTTTGTTAATCTAACCTGAAAAAGCTGTTAGTTGTTAATACAGTAGGGTCCCGGTAATTCGAGTCGCGATAATCCGATGTTCCGAGTAATTCAAGCCACAAATAACGCCTTCAATATACAAAAATACCATGGAAACAAAATTTCCCCGCCACTGCCGTATTCCCCACCCCTCTCTTACAAGGCCATTCGTCACCAATCCGAGCACTAATGTATTGTGTAAGATATTTATTTGTTTAATCGCTGAGTTGAAGCGCTACGCTGACATCGCTGCTTGTAAACGTTGCAGTGTAGTTAAACAAAACTATTTATGATTTCTTTAAAAAGTAAATTTATATTTTTGTACTAGGCCTATATATAAAATTACGTTTGTACCTCAGTGTTCAATATAAAACAGTGTATATTTAATAAAACTTCCATTTTTGCTTTTATACGAGGACTATAAATGGTAGTTTTATTTTAACCTTTACATATTCCGTGTAATTCGAGATTCGCACAATCCGAGGTACTCTCGGTCCCATTCAACTCAAAATATCGGGACTCTACTGTAATAATAAATTGATTTTAACTCACGAAGTTGGTTGCTATGGTAATGAATGTAATCAAAAGTGTGTTGCTAAGCTTTTGATCGGAACAGCTGTTTTATGTGCTACAGATCTAGGAGTGAATCCCCGAATTTTTGCTATTTTACGCTTTATTTTTGTAAAATCCCCTCTTAGTTTGCGTCTTTGACTCCATAAGAATATACCTTCCATTTTTTTTTCATTTTTATCTTACGTAGTTTTTACTCCACGTTGATTCTATGTCATTCAGTTAGGACGATAATGTTTCCAATAATTGTAAATTTATAGGGACACGATTTCTTGACTCTACTACATTCTTAGAATCCAGTGGTAGGCCTCATGGACAAAAATTTGTTTTTCAATCAGTAACTGCAATTTTATATCTTACTGTTGAAGGAGTTCCAATCCATTTCAACCAATGTCACCAACTAACCACGTCTCAAAGTTACTAACAAGTTGTTTATACATGACTACTGCGCATGTCCATCAAAATGCGAGGAAAAAAATTCCTATTTATATGTACAACGGAACTGAATTAACGCGACTTGTTTTGTAGAGGGTAAAGTCAAGTTGGAATTAAAAAAAATTGTAATAAACTGCATAACGTTTTTTTATACCCAAGATTTCATTTTCAACTATACAACATTATTTGTTTCTGTACTTTTATAGCGAATTTCCATAGGAAAGATGAGCTATTGATGTGACCCTTGTTTATAGACTGTAGGTCGGAAGTAGACTCCGATCATGGTCCCCAGAATTCGTTTTGAGTGTCATTAGAAATGTTATATTTATAAGTATATATTATGTGTTCGCACTCTAACGGCCGTATCTTAAGTCCAATTTGGTACACACATTGGCTGTCTAAATCCATCGTACGAGTCCATCATTAGACAGAAAAAATCTACAACCTTAAGTACTTTTTGATCGGAAGTAATTATTTTTTTAGATTTTTCGTACTATAATGTTGTTTTCGTGGAGTTTTATCTAAAACGATAAATGTAGGATGTAATTCTGCGCATTTTGTTCTTTACACGACCTTATACCTCACTTGGTTCCCCCAAAATCGATCAAAACGTAAAATACCACGCGAGGGATTTTACCGAGGGGGCATCTTTGGATCCGTGGCCGACGTCCGAGTTTGTACCTTGCGAGCGAAGCGAAGTAGACAATAACCCTATGCCGCAAGGGCGTGTTGTAAACTCGCAAAGCATGTTTTTCCGCTGAGCCGTGGCTGGAGGCTGAGGTATTCTACTAAAAGATTTCGTACACGGAGGCAGCTATTCAGCACATTTATTAGTAGACCAATTTCTCAAATTGACGGTTGAAACCCTAAAACATATACATTTAGTTTTTTTAATTCGCTAAACTTACATCAGCCGTTCAGCTGCGTGATCGAATTATTTCTTATGTTCACCTACATAATAGTAACCCGGTGAAATTTTGGTTCAATATTTTCTAAACACCCTGTATTAAGGAAAGTTTCGTGACTTTCTATTAGAACTGCTGGCCACCCACTTATGTTATCATTTCACGAAAATATTTTTAGAAATGATATGAGCTTCTGGAGCGTATTATTAAAGATAATTAATTAAAGCTGACATGTAGGAAGTATAAGTGTGTGGGAATAAATCAAATGGTTTACGAAAATAATTACATTGTATGAAAAGCCTCAAGATGTTCGTGTTTCAGCGGGTATTGCATTAACGAAAGCGACCTGTGAAAGTTTCTCGGCCGTTTGTAATAAGTTTAAAGTGGATCAAACTCCTGCTACCGCCCTTCTTCGCTTGCTGAAGTGCGCCTAGTGTGGGCAGCTCCTTGAGCTTAGGGGTGGCTGCTCTGCAGGATCGATACTTTTGTAAAAGATGCAAACCGGTCTTGGCTTGGAACAAAGCGTTTTCAAAACTTTAAAGACACCCAATGTTACAATTGAACATTTTTATAAACTACCCGTTAATGTAATTTTAATCTTTAATCCACCCTTGTCATTTAAAGTTACATGTTTGTTTACAGTTTCTTATTCCTTTCAAAGAACGTTAAGTATGTTTTATCATAGTACTAACTGCCCAATCCGGCTATGCACGGATAGACAAATCAAAGTTAAATGTATATTAACAAAAAAAAAAAAAAAAATATATCAATAAGTATATTTCACTATGTATTTCTTATGGGGATATTTAGTAACTTTGACCTCCCAAACCACCCCTAAAATTACGAATTTTTTGAAAAACGTTCTTAGCAAGCACCTAGGGCCCTAGAGGTAGCTATATAACAAATTTAATTCCAATCCATTAAGTAGATCTTTTAGTAACTTTGACCCCAAACCACCCCTAAAATTTCGATTTTTTTAAAACCCTTTCTTAGCGAGCACCTACGGCCTTAGAGGTAGCTACATACCAAATTTCATTCCAATCCGTTCGGTGGTATTTTTTTAGTAACTGTGACCCGCCCCCTACCCCTCCCCCCGAAGACTTCAAATTTTTTAAACCTTCTCTTACCAGCACCTACGGCCCTAGAGGAAGCTATGTACCAAATTTCATTCCAATCCGTTCAGGAGTTTTAGAGAAATCGTGATTTAGTAACTTTAACAACCTAAACCCCCCTAAAATTTTGAATTTTTTGAAAAACTTTCTTAGTGAGCACCTATGGCCCTAGAGGAAGCTACATACCAAATTTCGTTCCAATCCGTTCAGTAGTTCTTGAGAAATCGTGATCAGTGAGTCAGTGGATTTTGCTTTTATATATATAAACAGATGTATGTTTATTATGTTTGTTAATTCTATTTAATAATGTATCACTGGGTTTTATTTTACCGTACACTATCTGCACTATATTAGTTATTAAAAACCATCTGCTTCGCTCGCAGTTGTGATTAAATAAATTAAATGACTATGGGGTGAACATTGTTCCATTATACACAATTAAAAAGAAAATGATTTCAGGTCCGTGTTCCATGGCGCAAAACGCACAGTGAGTTTTATCCACATCGATTTATGTTTCCCTTTTTGGCCTACGCAATGTTAGGTTAGACCTATATTGCACCAAAACGTGTTTCTTAAAAGTATTTTTATTTATTTCCATACTAACCAATTTGGAAAATTTATAATCATGTGGTGATTATGCTTCACAACCAACAGTTTTCTTAGGACTAAAAGACAAACATAAGCAGAAATCTACGAAAAAGGCTTACTGTATTATAATTTTAAATTTATTACTATTATTATTATTTATTTAAATATTAATGGGGAAATTTTAACGCACGCCGTAGTTAAAATTATCGGGGCGGGTCCGTGTCTATTTCTATGTCTGTCTTACATTATGCATTCGTCACCGCTACCCCCACATCCCTACACCGATGCAAGTGCCTATATGTGCTAATCAATCAACATTTCCGTGACAATATCAGAGTATACAATAACCTGTTTGCATTTGCTCCACCATGAGTCACTGCGAGGATTGGTGAAAGAAGCGAGCAAGGGTGGAGCCCATAGTATTTTACAAATAACCATATGGTTAACAAATTTTACAGAATTAAACCGGCTGCCTCAGTAAAATATTGTCACTTAAACAAATTGTATTTAATATGTATAACCGACACATACAGTAGGTAAGGATGTCTACACTTGGGGGTTTGCGGCTCTTATAGTTTCAAAAATTCTCATGTATAATTTCCGGGTCAAAACTACCAACATTTGTATATATACAGGATGTTAATTAAGACGGTTTAATATTTCGTATATAAGGAATATTTGAAGATAGACGTAATTGAGGAACCTACTCTATGTAAAAATACTATTTTATTAAGATGTCAAAAAATTTATCCGCCTTCTTGGATTAGCCATTTTGAATGTAACTTTGTTTTTTTAAATAGGAAGGTGGTCATGTGATACATCATTTCGATGTAGAATTTCAAGAAAAACCCAACGGTGAAATTTGCACATCCATATTTTTAACCGATTAAAAATCGCGGCCAAATAGCAACGAAATCGTGTTTTCCAATTTTGCCCCATTTTGTTGTACTATTTTTGTTTTAATATTAATTATTATTCTTTTTGGATCCTGAATTAAATAAGCTTTCAAACGATATGCTACACAACGATATTTGGGAGTATTTAAAATTGTTGAGTTACAGCCATTTTTTTTTTTTTTTTTAAATTGATTTCGAGTGGTTTAACCAAATACCGTTGTGTGGCATATCATTTGAAAGCGTATTTAATTCTGAATCCAAAAAGAATCATAATTAATATTAAAACAAAAATAATACAGCAAAATGGGGCAAAATCGGAAAAACGATTTCGTTCTTTTTTGGCCGCTATTTTTAAACGATTAAAGATATGGATGTGCAAATTTCACCGTTGGTTTTTTCTTGAAATTCTACATCGAAATGATGTATCACATGACCACCTTCCTATTAAAAAAAAAAAGTTACATTCAAAATGGCGGATCCAAGATGGCGGATATTTTTTTTGAAATCTTAATAAAATAGTATTTTTACAAAGAGTAGGTACCTCAATCACATCTAACTTAAAATTTTCCTTATATACGAAATATTAAACCGTCCGAAGACTTAATTGTCACCCTGGTATATACAAGAACTATACATGATTCGTAACCGATTTTAGTATAAATAAATGTACACCATACAAACCAGTCCACTAAGCCTACGTACTGCAACTACTCCTTACTAATTACACGTTGGAGAATTGTGCAAACATACGTACAGTATTGGGACAGGAATACAGAAGCAGCTTTGGGGATTGTGGATGCGTTGTGATGATCAAATAAATAATTCGACCAAGCAGCTGAAACGTGAATTTCTAAAATTAAGTGTCTATGTTTTATGGTTTTAACCAACTATTTGGGAAATTGGTCTACTCACGAAGGCGCTGAATAGTTGCCTGCGTGTACGAAATAAATTAGTGGAATTTGTTTACGGCCTCTAGCCGTGGCTCACGCGTTGCTTCGTTCCACTCGCAGCGGAGACACTCGTTTTGAGAGTTGGCACCTCGAACTTACGCCTTCGGATTATGGACTACTTCGCTTCGCTCAAAGAGGACAAATTCGCTTTTTCAGTTAATTTTATGGTAGTTTACGTTTTGATCGATTTTGGCGGAACCAGATGGTCCATAAGGTCGTGTAAAGAAAATGTGCAGAATAAAATACTATACAATTTTTTTTATAAAAACCCAAAAACGTTTCATTTTAGTTAAAAAAATCTCAAAAAGCTTCCGGTCAAACAAGTGTTCCGGTTGTTGTATTTTTTTCCTCGATTGAGCGACTTAGACAAACAACGTATGTATACTAAATTTTAACCAAATCGGAGTTCAAATGCGGCCGTTAAGAGTCCGAACACACATATATATACAACAATTTTAATGACATCCCAAAACGTGTTCTGGGGACCATGATTGGTGCTCATGGACCACTCCCGTCTTTAGGTCTCGCCTAAGAGTCACTTCAATAGCTCATCTTTCCTATGGAATTCGCTAATAATATTTCGACTATAAGTGTGATTGACTTGAAGAAGAATGTATAAGATTGGTTAATAATTCATTGACCGGTTGACTGTTTGACTGGTTCAAATGTTGATTGAATTTCAGATGAATGTGTAGATTATTTAGTGATTGACTGAAATGATAATTGTTTCTCTAGTAGTAATAATTAATAAAATTATTAATATTTTTATTTCTAGACTGCTCCGTCCACGCGGGGACGATGAAACTTCCCCGATATTTTAGGTACTTTTGAAATGATGAAACTGCCCCGCTCATTAAAGAGGATCAAGAAGGGTCGCCTCGCCCGACCAGAAATGCTGGAATTGCTTCGAGCACCTGTCCCTGCGTTATTATTTTTGTCACTGCGTCCTGTCAGTTACTGCATTCTTCTAATAACTGCCACCAATATCAGGAATTACTAGCTGATAAACTTTAGTGTAATACAATCGATTGTATTATTAGGGGTTAGGTTAGGTTAGATTGTCGACTTCAGGAAAATCAGTCGACGGCAATTTTAGAAGACTGCAGTCACTGACAGGACGCAGGGACAAAAATAATTCCCTTCTTTCCCCAGTCACGTAGCGGCTACCTGGCCGGGCGGTCGGGGCAATTTCAGCATTTCTAGTCTTGCGAGGCGACCCTTCCTAATCCTCTTTAATGAGCGGGGCATTTTCAAAAGTACCCAGAATGTCGAGGCAGTTTCACTACGCCCGTCCACGCTCGCTTCGATCACAAAACCCGGTGCTGACTTGCAGCGAAGCAAATGCAAGGAGATTAGAGTATTCTACGAAAACAATTATGAAAGAGGAACTTGTATTGGTAAAGGGTGGAATGGTATCGGTGATTTATATCCAGAAGCATGCGCAGTAGGGTCAGAGTTTTTGCGTGAATGGCAGGATTTTTTTATATAATAGGGAGATGCAGTTGTGAGTTAAAAAATAATATTTATTTTACTTTGTTTTTTTTTTTGGGAAACTTTGAACATTTTTTAAAAAATTTACTTACTTACTTCCGATATTATTTTTTTTTTTTTTTTTTTTTTTTTTTTTTTTGTTGTATATAATAAATGGCGGATTTTATAAAAAAGAAGCTGTTTTTTTCATTTGTTGATCCGCTGCTATAGGTTCCTCTGGCGAGGGCGTGTCTTCTTTTTGGAAAACACTTTTTTGGCGTCCTTCGGCTATTGGTGCAAGCTTCCCGACGATGTCACGATTTAAATAACGATAAACTTTAGTCTGCTGGTTTATTTACTTTTGCTGGCCCGAACTCACAACTAAACTTATTTCCCCTCGGGGGTAGGTGGCAATAGTTACACCCAGAGTGATCTGGAGTCTGCTTCAGACCAAGTTTGATAACAGACTAACTTACACAACTTTAAGTTAGCACCCTCCCTTAAACTATCTAAACTCTGACTTCAGCATATTCTTTGTGTGCAACCCATATAGCACGTTCTCTGTCAATGTGAATCCAGAATTACTGTTACTAATCCATCTATTATTATACGGGTATTTATATACTATAGAAGAGGCTTTGTTCTGACTGAATGACTGAACGACTGACATAGATTCAACGTGGATCAAAAACTACAACCCTTTCAGCCACCTTGTCCTATATTTAGGGCGATACAGATAACATTTTTTATATAAATATCTTATTAAATATCCATGATTACAGTCATAGTTGCATTCCTAAGATAAAAAACTAAAGTTTTAACATGATGATATATTAACAACAAGAGTAGTAAAAAAACAGCTGTTATGCCAAATTACAGTTTTTTAGAAAATTAAACTTTTTAAATCCTGTCAATTTCACAATTTTATCTCTGAACATCTATTTTTAGGTTATCTATTACATCTAACCTAAATATTTTTTTTTTACACAATAGAAAGAGTGTATTATGCAACCATTTATTTTAGAAATCATACAAATGTAATATGAATTATATTATAAATTGTATTAAAGTATCGTCCTATATATAGGACATTGTGACTGATGGTTAGAGGTAGTTTAGACTTTAGACTCATGTTCTGTCTTGTGTAAGACTCATGAAGTGTAAAGTAGCATTGTATAAAAATAATAGTTTTATTAATTTTCACAAGAAATAATAAACTAATCAATGTTGGCAAAATCTCTATATAAAGCATATTTACGGATAATTTCAATACCGGTATAAGCACATGTAAGAATAATGTCAGTGTAAGCACCATAGTGCAATAGAATAAAGTTTGTTTTTAAATTAGATAAAACTGTTCAAATGATTTCATTAGCGTTATAATCCTTTTTGTAGGACGGTATAAAAGTTACGTGTTAAACATTTTTCAAAATAACATCTAAATTACTTAAGCTACAGTGAAATAACTTTCTGCTGTTATTAGTAAAATGTTTGTCATAAATTATCACCAAATGTATGAATTCCAGCACCATTATCAAAATGTAAACAAACTTGTCAAAAAAGGTGATTTTTTAGTTTTTTTTTTTTTCTTAATTATTTATATTGTTTAACACTTTTGGTTACAGTTGTTATTGAAACTTCACTTAACAGAATTTGTATGACTTATTTTTACTATTTGTGCAATTTTTAAATAAAAATGTAAAAAAATTTTAATTTTTAAAAGCTGGCTCAGTCACAATGTCCTATATATAGGGCGATTGATAACACTGATAAGGGTAATCCTAAATTTTTTTGAAAACCACCAAACAATATTGAAAAATGTGTTTATCAAGGCTACCAATTTTTTAAATTTTCTTTTCATTATTTCATATTGCGTGACTGAAAGGGTTTTAAGATACAAATACGAAAATATAAAGGTATATTCTTATGGGCACATAGACGCATTTGGATTTTACTGTGTATTAAAGGGAAAACATAATACAAATTCGGATCATACGCATCACGTTCATTACCAAAACAATCAACTTAACACATTTATAATCAATTTATGATTCTTTAGCTTCTTTAGGTTAGACTAACAACCTAAAAACAAACACAAACGTTAAATGCTTACCTAATGTATTATAATGCAATTCAAACATCTGTTTAAAACAGCTTATTTCAGTTCGAACATCTATTATAAATAAAACAGCTGATTTGCATCAAAAACTTACAAACAAAACAAAAAATATTTCAACTAGGCAAATTTTTGAATCACGTAATTATTCTTCACAATTAACAGATTTTTGAGATTAGGAAAATCAAACAAAAGCTTGCTGTATTATAAGTCACAAATTTGGTATTAAGTATTATATTATCTCCTTTAGTTTTTAATATTAAAATAATTGGTTTAAAATAATGATTATTTAAATATTAACTTTGAAATTACAACTCATGCGGCAATTCACACTATTGGGGTTGGTCGTGTCTACTTTGATCTCTGTTTTACTTTAGCTATGTTTATTTCAGTCGTAATTTCCATGAAAATATCAAAGTATACAATAATCGGTTTGCATTGAACTCCCTGGGGTTGGTGAGGGAAGCGAGCAGCGGTGGGGCCCTTAGTTTGTATATAAGCGGCTTAGTCCTGATTTACCAAATAACGTAAAATCAACGTGAAGCAAAAACTTTTTTAGGAAAGGATTTTGAGAAAATTTAAATTGTACATCACACAAATAATAGTGAACATTTGGTTTACACTCCTTGCTCTATAGCGGACAAAACACCTGATTCGGATCTAAAGCTGCATTTATTAACATAGCAACCAACTTAGCAAATTTAGAATCAGTTTATTATTCTTCTCAACCAACTGCTTGTTTAGGTTAGGTTAGCAGAATAAAAGCAAACACAAACTCAAATCTACGAAAAAGGTTTACTGTATTATAATTCAAACACCTGTTGTTACATAATATTTTTTTAAAAACAGCTGATTTGGAACGAAAGCTTAAATCAATTTTAGGTTAGGCCTACATTGAACCAAATCACGTTTTTTGAAAGTTTTTATATTTATAATAGTCACCAAATTGGCAAATTTAGAAATAGAAAATTATTTTTCCTTAATTTTGTTTAACAACCAACAGCTTTTGTAGGTGTAATACCTATTATATACATTATATAAAAAATCCAGTCGTTCACACAAAAAGTCCAGTCGTTCACACAAAAATTCTAGCACTACTGCTCATGCGTCAGAATCTAGGCCACTTCCGCCCCCCCCCCCCACATCCCTACCTAGTGTGGAGCCTCTAATTATTTATATAAGGTAAAGGCTGCCTGCATAACGCGAAGTTTTGCCATCCTGTATACAGCTAGGGAAATCTTTGTTTAGAACAGCGAATATCGTAGTTTTTTGCTACCATCATGTTTTCCAGTTTTCATAACGGAAGGTAAAGGTACTAAAACAAAGTAATAAAACGGCGAAGTTACGCCCTACTGAAATAAATAATGCTCTGTATTTCAAAAGCACTTCACCACCCCCCCCCCCCCCCCCCCCCCCCCACCCCCCCACAACACCCTCCATCTCCAATTATTGTGCGATTAATTAAAATTTTAGTTTGCATTCAAATGGTACGCGTTTTACAGCGGATATCGTAGATGTGTTTTACATTGTTTTACGTTCACATTGAATGCAGGCGAGGCTGCTGAGCTGTTTTTATTGTTTTCCCAACAATAAGAAAATATTGAACGATTAATGGAATAAAGTTTGTACGAACAATATAGCATTGTTTTATCATACTTCGCTATAAACTGATGTTTTCAATCCACGACCTACGTTCGTAAAGTAACTCTTTATTGTAGTCATTTATTACTTGCTCAAATTGTCAGCTGCTTAAAATCAGCTGACTTTTTCACGATACCAGGACCAAAACGTATTGCACGTAAACAATGCATTGCGGTACTTTAAAATTACAACAACTCAAATGGTTTAGCTGGTCCCCAACTGATAGCAGCACTGTCGCACATCGGTTAAATTGCGTTGAAAATCTGTACAACAATTAATAATTCGACCACGCAACCGCTGACCTAAGTTTAGCAAATTTCAGCCAAGAATTTGTGAATTTGGTTTACTAACGCGCTGCATAGCTGCCAGTGTGCACGAAATATATTCGTTCCACTCGCAGCGTAAAAACTCGCTTTGCAGGTTTACACCTCGACCTTGTGACCTCGGGCTATGGGCGGCTTTGCTTCGCTCGCAGAACACAAACTCGGCATAGATCAGAAGATCCCACAGTAAAATCCCACACGTGGATTTGAACCGGGTACTTTTATGGTATTTTACGTTATGATCGATTTTGGGGGAACCAACTAGCCAAAATGTCGTGTCAAAAAAAGCGTATAATAATATAAAACATTTTTGTTTAGATAGAACCCTAAAAACGTTTCATTCTAGTACGAAAAATCTAATAAAATAGTTACTTCGTGTCAAAAAACGTGCTTCCATTGTTGGATTTTTTTGGCTATCGAACTCGTGTGAGCGACTTAGAAAACCAACGTGTACCAAATTTGTATAGAATCGGACTTAAAATGCGGCCACTATATTGTCAACATATAGGATCTACATATATGTAAAATTTGTAATGACACCACAAAACATGTTCTGAGCACCATTATCAATGGTCATTATTTACTACTCCCTACCTTAGGTTCACTGCAATAGCTAATCTATTTAATTTCGCTAATAATGCAATGTGTTCTACGTATGATTCTAGCGCAGTATGATAAAGAGTTTCCCTTTAAAACGATATAAATATCTTTATACAGATATATCGATTTATAATAAATATATCGATTGCAAAATAAGCTTTCTCGTTGATTAAAAACCGTTAAATTTCAAGGGTATGAAAAAAGGATATCTAAGAAACTGTAAGCGTGGGTTATGATTTGAAGGCAATTGTGCAACACTGAAATCTAGAGGAATCTTATGCCGCCATTATCTACTTCTCAAAACAAGTCTGTCAAAAATGATGTGTCTTTCAAAGTGCGAATTTTAGTAATTTCCTTGTGCGTTCTCGCGCTGCATCAGTGAATATACTTAAATACACATGAAAATATACGTTTTAAGACATATTTTTGTAAGTACAAAAATGTATGTTTAAAACATCTCCTTTCCAATGGTACCTTTGTTTTGTTGAAATTAGATGATTTTTAGTGGGAAATATATTCAGAACTACTTGAGATGCCTCATACTACTTAAAATTGACTACTCTCCCACTTCTAGGGAAATCTACTTGTCTTGTAATTACGAATTTTAATTTCATTAAACATCTGGTAGTTTATGAAGGACTAAATTCTGCGGCTCGGTTTTAACAATGCTACAAAACTACAATATCCACATAAAGTGTTAGTCTGGAGAGGACAGTAGGTCGTCCTCCTTTACTCCCCCACCTCCCCCGAATACTTAAGGAACACTTGACGTGTTTGCAGGTGCTGTAACCCCTCTTCCCCTCGCGGCTGCTTTTCATTACTACCACCATTAAGAGGGAACAAATAGCCTGAGCCATTAGCTTGTTTTTACTTACTCCCAGTGAAACACTAAATGCACACTTAATCAAATATTTACCCAGGTTGGGGGTGATGTTTAAGTGAGGTTAACTTGAATATAAGTTGCTACTTTATTCATTTTTTACTTTCTCCCCCTATACCATAGTATATGGAGAAAGTATTGTATTCGTCAAAATTTTCGAGTTTGAGTTTTTGGTGGAAATATCCGTTTTGGGTCCCCCTGAACCTAAAAAAGTGGTTTTCGGAGTGATGTCTGTGTGTGTGTCTGTATGTGTGTCTGTGTGTCTGTGTGTCTGTGTGTCTGTGTGGATGTTATCAGACCTAGAGCCTAAACCAGTCGTCCGATTTTGATGAAATTTGGTATGGAGGTACTAATCCACGGTATCTCCAGGCGTTTTTTTCATTTTTGTGAATTTTTTATTTTTAAGGGTAATTTTCCCATAAAAACCCATAAAATATCGGAAAAATTAACTTTTCTCAAAAACGGCTCTAACGATTTTGATTAAAATTTTACAGTTTATTAGGGACCTAAAGTACTATAAACTGTAAAATTTTAATCAAAATCGTTCGAGCCGTTTTTGAGAAAAGTTGATTTTTCCATTATTTTATGGATTTTTATGGGAAAATGACTGTTAAAAATAAAAAAATCACAATAAATTGGTAATAGTATTTTTTTATTAAGTTTCTATAATGAGGGAGAAAGTATGTGTCAGTTTCCTGATACCGTTTATTTAAAGTTGGTTTCATATTTTTCAGTTGTTTATCCGGACATTTTCATTCGTTAGGGCGGGCGTAGAGGAAATAATCCTTACACTGACTTGATTTAAGTTTCAGAGTTTTAACAAACGATTTGGGAAATTGGTGTACTCACGAAGGCATTGAATAGCTGCCTCCTTGAAAGAAATATATTAGTGGAATTTGTTTGTACCTCAGCCTCCAGCCCCGGATCTGTTTCGTTCCCGGATCTGCTAGT
>JAGFPH010004967.1:66138-85682 GCA_018207615.1 Philaenus spumarius | reverse complement strand
AAAAAAAAAAAAAAAAAAAAAATCGGACACTACAAGTAACAATTATTGAGAATTTTCGATCTAGAATGAAACTTTTTCGAGTTGTATCTAAAAAATAATGTTTAAGATATTATTCTGCACATTTTGTTTTTTTACACGACCTTATAGTCCATCTGGTCAACCCAAAAATCGAAAAACGTAAAATACCATAAAAGTACTAGGTTCAAATAGATGTGGGGGATTTTACCGAGGGCCGGTACAAACAAATTCTACTAATATATTTCGCATAGGCAGGCAGATATTCTGCTCTTTTATTAGTAGACCGATTTCCCAAAGAGTTGGTTTAAACCATAAAACATATAAGTTAATTTTCGAAATTCGGTCCACTCCCTTCGGCGATTTAGCTTTGTGGAAGAATTATTTTTTCTTAATGTTATTTAATGTTCTGATTCTTTGTTTCTTTTTCTGTACTTTCGCAGCTTTAGTTGCGATAAAGTTGTGTTTGATCAATTTCAAATAAAATGACTGAACTAAACCATCCTGTAAAGTTCGTGCCAAGCCGCAATCCACACAGTCAGCCCTTCCCGTAACTTAAACCTTGAGAATTTATATACGACACACGGCAGTAAATGCACTGATGTTGGATGTAAATTAACTCGCATGTTCATTTGATTTACATACATTCAGCCGTAATGCATCCTAAACATACATTACTTGTTGCGTGATAGGATCTTTGCACACGTTTTTGTGCCAGATAGTCTCAAACATACATACAATTTTATAGTCACACAGACGGGTAAAAAGAAGGGAGAAAGAGTGATGTTCATAAAAAAAGCTTCAGGAGTGACAGCTAATTTGCAGGTGCTATTGAATCCCGACTTAAGGCTCGAAAGGAGTAAACAAATATTTCTGAGTTGACCGTAGCTCTCCAAGTGGCAGAACTGTACACTGCGAGTATTGAGTTGGTGTGCGTTTCATTCTTCCGCTAGCAAATATATGGCAGATTCGTAAAGGTGGAAACTAGAGGGTTAAAGCCGTAACCCTGACTGTAAAAGTACTGAAAGCGCATGCGCGACTATATATGTGTTACTAGCTGAATACCCGCGCTTCGCTACGGGGAATTGTTTTGCATCACTATGTTACATAATAATTGTAATATTTCTCCCTCATTTTCTTTCATATTTTATTTCACGAAAGTGAATTATTACCTGTATTTTCAATTAGTTTGGTATGTTTTGTTCATTGGCTGCCCGTCAATTGTCTTCGTCAAGGTATGTTTGCTGAATAATTTAAATCCATTAAAAATACAGTATTCAGAGTGAAGAGCGTCTTATTTTTCAACCGCTAAATCTACAGACTGGTAAATCACAGTCTTAGCTGGATGTTGCAGATCGAACAGATACGTCTTTAATGTGCGCATGCATAGATTTGATCAGCTTTACGCATTTAAATATTTCCTTAAAATTAATAAATGCCAAATTTCAGATCTCTAGCTTTAAGGAAAGAAAACCAATTAATATTTATAGTTTTTAGGGGTTGTTGTCACATTTTCACCCCTTATCAGCACGTAACAAAATGTAAGACTGGTTTATTCCTAATTTGTATGTGTTTTTCAAAAAATAACTGCACAAAATTTCAGCTTTCTAGCTTTAAGGAAAATATAACAAACAACACTTATATTTTTAGGAGTTTTTTCTACTCTTAAAGGCCAAATATTTTAAAATTATTTCTTAGTGCATCTCTTGTGCCTATGCGCAACCTATGTATACCAAATTTCACGTTCCTCTACGTTATTCAATTGATATTTATAGTTTTAAGGGTTGTTACTACTTTTCAATCCCTTAGCAGAACTTTACAAAGTATAACACTGGTTTATTTTTTATGCATCTTATAAGAAATTAATGTAAACAATTTTCAGCTCTCTAACTTTCAGGAAAGTATAAAAATTAATATTAATTGTTTTAGGGGTTGTTACTACATTTCTACCCCTTAGCAGAACGTGACAAAAAGTAAAACTGGTTAACTTTTTATATGTGATTTTGAGAAATAAATGTACAAAATTTCAGCTTTCTAGCTTTAAGGAAAGTAAATAAATAATATGTATAGTTTTAGGGGTTGTTTCAACCCTTTAAGGCCATATATTTTAAAATCCTTTCTTAGTGCGTCTCTAGTGAATGTGAGCAATATGTGTATCAAATTCCACATTTCTAGGCCATATGGTTTTTGAGATATAAAACAAACAATATTTATGGTTTTAGGGGTTGTTTCAACTCTTAAACTCGAAATATTTTAAAATCCTTTCTTAGTGCGCCTCTAGGACCTATGAGCAATATGTGTACCAAATTTCACATTCCTAGGAGGTATTATTTTCGAGATACTGTGATGAGTGAGTGAGTTAGTGGTATTTCAGCTTTGTATATATACCAGGTGTCTTAAAAGCCCACCCTCCCTATTATTTTTTTATTAATGGAAATAGACAGATTTGCTTTGGGAATAATTGTTAACATGAACAAAAATTGAGTTTTTTGGTGAATCGTAAATTTCAACCCCTTCCCCAAAAATAGGGTATTTTGGGGGTAAGTCGAAAATTTCAAATGAGAACCCCTATTGAGTGACACCTCATTTTAAGCCGTTCTTGAAATATATAACTTATTAAGTAAAAACACGAAATATGTTGTAAAATGTTTAAGGACATTTGTTTGTAGGAAATGTTTTCTTTATTTTGAGCCATGTAACCATCCCCGATTTACTCCCCGCATTACTCAGAGACAGCCTGTATAGTTATCACTAAGTGATGTATTGGTAGTGGCAAGCAATCCGTCAATAGACTTAATGGCCAGTGGGAAAGATAGTCTACAATAAAATAAAAAATAATGTAACAATAATGTTATTATTTACGAAAAAAATGAGCGGTCATCATTGCCTGGAAATCGGCGAGCATTTACATAGTCCGAATGCTCATAAATTAAATAAATAAAGAAGAAAGAATACGACCATATCGCACAGGAAGAAACAGCGGTGAAGAGATCAATAAGGTAACCAGGGATATTGTATTTAACAGTTGGCAGGCAATGAGGATTAAGGAGAAGGAGGATTGTTGAAGCATAAATTAATTTAAATTGTACATCTTTCAATAGAGTCAATACACATAGTTGTGATATTTTATACAAAATTGTAAAATATCACTTAAAATTTACATATTGTTACTAAATGGAAAGAGTCAGTATATTTGTTATACACCAATAATATATTTGTCAGTAATTTGGCAATAGTAGAATTGAACTTGTAAGCTCAATGAGGTAATATTAAAATAATTTAGAGTAGGTACTTATGTAATTAGAATACATGATGCAATTGGAATGATGTAATCGTAGGTTGCAATTTTAAGTAAGCCAACATCTAAATAAAAAGACTAGACGGGGAAAACTGAACGGAGGCAGAAGTTTCTAAATAGAGGGGAAAACTTAGACTATCTATCTTTTGGGGATGGTTCTTTGGCGAGACGAGGAGTCTTGGGAGATGGAGGCTTTCAGGCGAGGGGATCAAGGAGAGACCAGGGGTATGCCAGCCCGAGTGGACGTCAGGGTAAGGAAGCTGAATTGACCGACCGGAGGCACCAAGACAGAGTAAAGGCGAATGCGCAGTTAGTGGATATTAAAGGAACAATTGTTTTGTGTCAATTTTGGGTGAGGATCAGTTTCTAATGGTTGATGTTTTGGGAGAGATTTGTGTGTTCTTTTCTAATATAATTTTAAAAAGAATTCATATTTGGGGAATAGAAATTTGTACTTGATTTTGCCCGTTGTGTAAAGCATAATTAATAGGTTTATTCTACTCAGTATAGAAATAAAACATGTAGATCTTGCGAATAAAATTGATGAAATAAATAAAAGAGTTTACTAAAGTATTTTACCCGATTTTTAGTCCGTCGTGTGACTTCGTTGTGCTGTCGTACTTACGACGCGTTTCGAGACCGTAATCTCATTTTAAAGTATGCATTATCACTCTTCAGGTCGTCATAATATATTCACAAAATCACAAAAACATTAATAACAAAAAGTACACAACACATAATTTATAGCGCTAAACGACTTAAGTTGGTTGGTGTACACCATCTATGATAAACTAACCTTAACAGCCTACTATGTACAGTAGTTATTGACCAGTTCTATCTTGATAACCGAGGGCTGTATCATATAAACAATATAAGTAACATATATCAAAAATATTGCGACATAAACAGTTGACTCCGACAGAAAGGGAGTCAAGTGTGTATAGCGTAAATTATAACGATTGTGACTGCTTTTATATATTAGACAAACAGGCAGAGCATTTAAAGAAAGCTTTAAATAACATCTGCCGCACAGTAACACACTCAAAAGTGATGTCAAATTACCTCAACATTTAATAGACTAAAACTACAGTTACACAAATTTCGACACTAATTTGACACCTCTTCATTATTGCGTAAAGGGAAGATCAATGAATCCATAGAAGAATTAAAAATTTATAAGGAACTGAGACACAACCCCGATAACATGTTTAACGATCAGCTGTCATTTCAGTCCAACGACTTATATGATACAGCCCTCGGTTATCAATATAAAAATGGTCAATAACTGTCGTACATAGTAGGCTGTTTAGTTTAGTTTATTATAGATGGTGTACACCAATCGACTTAAACCGTTTAGAGCTATAAATTATGTGTTGTGTACTATTTGTTATTAATGTGTTTGTGTTTTTGTGAATATATGACGACCTAAAGAGTGATAATGTATACTTGAAAATGAGATTACGGTCTCGAAACGCGTCGGTAGGACAACAACACAACGAAGTCACACGACGGACTAATAACCAGGTAAAATACTTATATAATGTTCCTGTATTTATGTCATTTTCTGAAGTGACTGGGATACCAAAATCATAAAACTAAACAAAATTTATGTTTATACAGGATGATTCATGAAGAAATTTAGAAACTTTTAGACGTGTTCTACTAGTGAAAATAAATAAACACATTCGTATAAACATTGGTTCGGAAATGCTTCGTTTTCCAGTTATAAAACTTTTTTTCAAAATACTTAATATAGTAGGCCTAAAATACAGATTTTATATCTTAGATGTTATCCATAATATACAAAATGTTTAGTTTTAGCCAATTAAGTTACTTTTAAGTTACAATAATTATAATTAAAAAAACTCTCACGTTTGTCATCAAAAAAGGAAATTTTTCGTATATTAATTTAGTTAGTAAAGTTAGCAGTTTTCGAGATATTTTACACTAAATTTGGACACTCCCGTTAGTTTGAAAATATACGACAACCCGTTTTTTGGTTTTGAACAAGGGAAAAAGATGTCATACCAAATAGGTACTCAAAATGTGCGTTCAAAATATTGTCTACTTCCAAAGATATTAAGTATTATGAAAAAACAAAAACAAATTGGTGGATAGCTGGAAAACGAGGAATTTTCTAACCTATGTTTATAGGAAATTGTTTCCTAATTTTCACTAATAGAACACGTCCTGAAAGTGTTTCCGTTTTTTCTGAATCACCCTGTATATCCCTATATAATAAATGGTATATTATATGGCTCTATATTAAATGGTATGCAACCCTATTACTAAATGAGAGCCAAGCGAATTGTTTGCCATTGTTTAGAAAGGTACTTCTTAATACTAAGGAGTAATATTTGATGCCAACTATTATAGTAAGCCCTTATGAAAATCACAGGCAGATTAATACATTAAGAAACATAATTTAAAAAAAAATACTATCTAAAAACAAAAGTTATCTACGTCTAAATAAACTATGATATGGGGATTCTTAACTCGGTAAATGTGTACAATAAGGAATATTATTACAGTTTAATACCTGTTTCGTAATTACAAAATATTAAATCTAAAGTGCCTACTTACGTTGAACATGTATAGGTATTTTGAAACTGTTATATAACTAACTAGATGGCTAATAGAGGGCTAACTAACTCGCTTCGCTCACCAACCCCACCATGAAGCAAACTCAAACAGATTACCACTTATGAAATTAAGATGTCAATCAGGAGAAGTTTAACAATTTATTTTTTCGTTACGGGCATTTACATCCCAGTTCATCCAATAGACTTAACTATTTAAATTACGTGTGTTATTATTTATTTTAATTCCCATAAAACACTTAAAATTAATAAGTGCCAAATTTTCGATAAGAACTTATACAAAATATTAAAATAATAATTATTAAGAAATAAATTTACAAAAGAAGACAGATTAAATTAGAATTCATTTCATCGTACAGCGGAAGCCTGAAACGGATGTCCAGTATTAGGTTACAAACTCAAGGCAGCATACGCCAGCATTTCCACGCACGTAGGCCAAATCTGTAACCGCATAAAATAATGTCAAATTTACCAAAATCGTTAGCCAATCATGAGGAATGAATATTCAAACGGACCAACCAGGGTGAGCCAAGTAGAGGCGACAAAAAAGAAGTGGGAAAGGAACACGTGAAAAAAGTGGTCTATCACACAATGTCCATCAAGAAGCAAACATCAAGTCATCTAAATCTATCTATCTATCTATATATATAAAAATGAATTGCTGTTCGTTAGTCTCGCTAAAACTCGAGAACGGCTGGACCGATTTGGCTAATTTTTGTCTTAAAATGTTTGCAGTAGTTCATAGAAGGTTTATACGTAAAGAAAAATTTGAAAAGTTTCCCGAAAAAGTTTCAAATTTGAAAGAAACTCAACAGCCTTTACTGTGTGAACTCAAAACCATAGCTTACAAAAACAGCTGTTAATATAAAAAGCTTAGCAACACGTTATGTTTGTTTACAATCATTACCATAGCAACATTACTTAGCAAATTTATAATCACTTTAATACTCTTCAAAACTAACAGCTTTTTAAGGTTAGATTGAAAAACTATAAACAAACACAAGGAAAAATCAACGAAAAATGCTTACAGAATTATAATTCAACTCAAACATTGGTTATTAAATATCTATATAGGCCTACTTAGAGATATGCTGTTTAAAATATTGTTTATATAAAATATATCACAACAATGAATTTTTTAATACTTTTCAAAACATATTTTCGCTATCAATAATAATAATAACAAACAAATTATTTGACACCATGCATAACCATAAACATAGACGAGTTTAAACATATTATATTGAAATCTAAACAAACAATCTGAATTTAACTAAATGCCATTAAAATATCACATTCGTAGCTTTATTTTGATACATAATTGTATATTTAAATACTAAACAATATCTTATACGAATTAGGCCTATAGCCTACATTTAAAATTACAAACTCTTTTTGAACCAGTTTGTTACATCCTAAATTAACGCGGATGTTACAAAGTGATTCAAAAATCTTTTCTACGACCCCCAGCTAATTTAAACCCTCGCTAAGAAAAGGTTAAAAGAAATTCGAAATTTTAGGGCGGTTTGGGGGGGGGGTCAAAGTTACTAAAAATCCCTATAAGAACGAATTGGAATGAAATTTGGTACGTAGCTTCCTTTTAGGCTGTAGGTGCTCCCAACATTGTCAATGAAATTAAGTGAAAATCAAAATTACTAAAAACTATAAATTAAAACGATATATTTAAATCTTTTTCATGTTAGATAGTAGTTTACAGAAATAAAATTTTCAGTGCTTTATTAAATAGCATAGCCTTTTTTTCATGACCACAGTAGGATACGCACGGGTAATCAACGAGGTTGTATGACAACACGACTGAATGCGACCTGGAACCCTTGGGGGGCAATAAATATATCTGCAGGGCTACGACAGCACGACGTTGGCGAATCTCATTAGCGACTCAGTCGTATAGACGTAGTCTGCGCGAGGTCCCAGCCCCTAATCCCTCAGCGTCTACCTGCGAGGCTGTCTTGAAGAAACTTTATCCATACCAGAACTGAGTTCATAGCTAGACAATTTTTACCCCTTTAAAGTCACTTCACATATTTTGCCGATAACAGTATGATTATAATATTTGTATAATTATAATATTTCGTCGTATTATCACTTTATATAATTAGAATTAAAAAAAAACTAAAGGACTTACCTAAACTGTTTAGTCACAGTATTTTGCATGAGAACATTGCATGTATTTTGCATGTATATGCATTGTAAATTTGCTGAGTACGCAGGGGTACGGGCTAAATATTATCACCACTGGCTGTCAAACCCTCATCAAGATTTACCCCGGTCAAGCCGTGCAGACTACGACTGCACGACGGAGCCCACTCGCAGCTGCACCACCGTCGTGTTGTCGTAGCCCTGCAAACCAGGTAAACCGATGACCCTTGGCAGTTTTATTGCACCGTCGTGTTGTCGCTTTACCAATCAACGAACACATAAAAAGTATACAATTACGTCAAAAAGACTGAAAATACTATCAACCACGGGCAACGCCGTACGGGTCAGCTAGTTCAGTATAAATCAATTAAACAAGTCTCGTAAAAATATCCATCAAGAAGTGAATATCTAGTGATCTACATTCTGTAATAACCACTTAACAAATATCATTCCTGGAAAGTATCCAAAACGTGAAAGTGTCGGACGGTATATTGGTGCGTGATAAAAGTGCGGCGACCAAAGTTTAATGAAATATCAGAATTAATTTAATTAAGTGAAAGTGAAAGAGAGAAGGGAAAAAATGTTCATACCAATGTAAGTAGTTTTAATATCTTTTAATTGTAAGACAGATCTCGGGGTGTAACAATATTTAAATTGAAACACGAATCATATATCAGCACTTTAATCTTAGAACTACATTAGCTTAAGATGTACTGTACTTAGTTTTATTGGGACTGAACCATAAGGGTTAGCTGCCAGACCTTGAGTCGTTAAACAATCGGGGATGGTCCACAATCTAACAGTAAAGATTTAAATCATATTTTATTGACACATAATTACGCCATAAATGATAATTTGATGTATTAAATAAATTCACTATTTTAATTGTTGGAAATTGATTTGTTTAGTTAGCGTGGATTGTATATTTTATTGTTTAAATAATGTCTACGATTGTTATTTGTAATGGGATTTTAATTGTTGTAAATTTGAATTATTGAAAGAAGTGAGTTAGTGACATTTTGTTCACTAATTAATATGTTCACTGATAGTTAAAATGCTTGAAGAATTTGGATTAATATATTTATATTTTCTAAACTCAAACGTCTCTGTAATTATTTATACCTAATACTTTAGAGTACCTCTAGAGCCTAGCGAAATTTTGATTCCTGACGGGAATCTGGTGGACGCCCCCAAACTGTAGAAGTACTATTAAAAAGGTAAAGTAACATTTCAGAATTAAATATAGATTACGTCAGTAAGAAAACCTTACACAATTAAAATCAAAGTCAAAAGGCCTTACTTGTCAAACCCTACAAGTAACCTTACATGGTAAAGTCGCCCCAAATTTACATAAACCTTACAGTATAATTTTTTTTATAGGGGTTGTTACAACATTTTCACCACTTACCTGTTCGCGACAAAATGTAATCTATGATACTTTTTCTATGTCTCTTATAAGATATAAATGTACAAATTGACAGGTCACTAACTTTTAGGAAAATATAACAATTCATTTTTATTTTTTAGGGGTTGTTATCATAGTTTCACCCCTTAGCAGCACTTGACAAAATGCAAATCTAGTTTAATTTTCCTATGTATCTTGTAAGAAATAAACTAAAAAGTTCAGCTCGCTTGCTTTAAGGATGTTATAACAATTCATGTTTATTGTTTCATGGGCTGTTTCAACCTTTAAATTAAAATTAATTCTAGCCTATGATACTCAGGGATAGTGTAGCTTTTTATTAGTAAAACTATTTTTTCAATCGGTTCAATAGTTCCAGAGATTATCCCCTACACACAAACAAACAAACAAACACATTTTTCCTCTTTATAATATTATAGATTAAATTCCGTGACTCGTGTTTAACAATAATACAATATCCACACAAAGTGTTAGTCTACAGAAGGACAGTAGTAGGTCGTCCTCCTTCACCCCCCCCCCCCCCCCCCCCCCCCCCCCGAGTACTTAACCCACACTTGACGAGTTTGCAGGTGCTGTAACCCCCTTCCCTTCACTACTACAACAATTAATGTTTATTGTTTTATGGGTTGTTTCAACCATTAAATCAAAGTTAAATCTAGCCTATGTTACTCAGGGATAGTGTTGCTTTTTATTAGTAAAACTATTTTTTTTGCAATTGGTTCAGTAGTTCCAGAGATTACACCCTACATACAAACAAACAAACAAATTTTACCTCTCTAATATTAGTACAGATATAGGCTTTATGAGCTGTTTTAAGGTTCGACTTGGTTGAAAATGAGTCCTTTTACAATTCTTTTCGTTTAGTTCGTTCTTCAGAAGCAATTACTTAGGCGTACAAAAAACAACTTTATCTAACCGGGTCTTTGCCGTTATTGATTTTCAACATGGTAAACGTACAGAGCCTGCATTTAATTATACGAAGTAAGCCTGTATAGCCCTTGAGCATGGTTGAATTGATTGATTTATTTGTCATGAAGGTCTGATGAAATGTCTGCTTCAGGAAACATACACGACAGAGTGCCATACTAAACATTTTTCTCAAAGATATGAAATCAATTTTGGAGAACAAATCAACTATTTTAACCAAGCAAATATAAAATACCATTAATTCCAAACTATGTAAGTATGGTTCAGTTTAAAATTCACTTAAGTTTTCATCGACAGTTGGTCTTATATTATTTTGTAAATTAACATAAGCTCAAACTTGTATTATCGTATTATTTTAAATGAACAATTCTTGAATCTATCTTTGTATCTGTCGCGGATCTCGAAAACAGTAGTTTTGATTTTTAAGTACACCCATATAGTTGTATTTCGTGTAAAAACGCAATTTTTTGAGAAAAAATAATTGAAAAGTAGAAAAATTTTAACATAGGGTTTTATGGGTTGCCATGTTGGTTACAAAATAACAACGAATTAGTAAATAAAGCGATCAAAACAGCTGTTTATAAACAAGCCAATTTATACTGTTTTAGCACGTTGGAAATAGAGTGGAATAGAACTGAGATTGAGTATTATCCAAAATCAGCTGTTCATTAAATAGTTTTTAATTACTGTTAAAAAAACAAGCTAATTTATACTGTTTTAGCACGTTGGAATTAGAATAAATTGGGCCTGATTTAACAATTTATTTTGTCAAAAAAAATTGTAAACTTGGCAAAGATGGATAAATTCTAATAGACAATTTTGTAATATAGGCCTGGCAAATTTCTGAAACGTAGTATTGAGGTTATGTTAATTATTCAATAATGTTTACTATATTTAGGCCTGGTTTCAAAACTTGACTTGACAGAAGATAGTAGAACTAGGACTAAAATCGTAATGAAAGCCTCTCACGTTTCTAAAGCATGTATTTGGGGTTATAATTAATCTTGTAATTACTGTTAATATATTTAAGCCTGGTTTCATAATTGTACAAACCTATGTACAAATGAGCCAAAGTTTAACGAGATTCATTAGCAAATTTTCCAACTGCGAGCGAAGCGAAGCAGCCATCTGAAGCTGAAGGCCGAAGCGGGGTTTCGCGTCCAGGGGCAGAGCCCCTAGTTATATTTAAATAGCAAAAATTTACAACTATAGTTTAAGATAGACTATGCACAGGAAGCATAAGACAGCATAGAATTAACGAATCGGATGTTTCAATATACAATACAGGTATTATTCTCATAATGACATAAAAAACTTAACCTAACCGTTGTAAACATAACCTTTAACAACGGTTCACATAGTTGTTGAAGCTGACGGACGAAATCAGCTGTTATATGTTGACGAATAAATCAAACAAAACAACCTTGCGCATGCGTTATTTCATTTTCAGGTAGGTGACAGTGCGGAGTCTTAGTCACACACTTCTATAGGTAATTAATAATTCGACCAAGAAACTGCACCGTTGACGAGTGAATTTCATGCAATAAGTTTATATGTTTTATTCTTTCAACCATTTGGAAAATTGGTCTACTCACGTAGACGCTGAATAGCTGCCTTTGTGCATAAAGTATATTAGAGCTGATTCGTTCCACTCGGAACAGAGATTCGAAAGTTTGCATCTCTTCCGTCGTACTTGTATGGTATTTTATGGGTACTTTTATGGTATTTCACGTTTTGATCGATTTTGGCTATAAGGTCCTGTAAAAAACAAAATATAGAGAATAATTTTTGTTTTGAAACCTAAACAGGTTTCATACTAGCCCGAAAAACTTTCTTCTTGTTGTTTGATTTTTTTTTTGCAAACATACTCGTGCTTGCGACATGGAAGTCCAACGTGTGTAGGCTACAAATTTGGACCAAATCGGACGTAGAGTGCGAACACATATATGAATACAATTTGTATAAGGACACCCCACAACGTGTTCTGGGGACCATGATCTCTGCTCATTGACCGCTATCGACCATCGGTCACCCCGTCTTCATTTCTATGGGGATTTGGTAATAATAATATAGCTCCGTTTACTGAACCACGAATACGAATATTCCAAGTTTAAAAGTTTTCTAAAAATAACATTCCCTGTTTCAAAATCCTTTACAGTTCCCTAGATTACCCTCAAGTCTCCAGTACGTCTCCGGGGGTTGTTCTTTATACGTCCCTTACGGGGCGGGGGGGGGGGGGGGGTTGTATATTTGGAATAGTAAAGATAAAGCCTTGAGCGAATCCATGTTACTTTTTATGTTTAAATATCTATGTACGACTGCTCTTTTATCGTTTGTATTAAAAGAGCCAACAAAGAAACCGTCAAAAAGTATATTTTTAGGTGCTGTAATTATTTATTCAAAAACCATTTCCTTTGTTAGCGGTTTTTCTTTGTGCCAGTTAGGCTAATAAAGCCAAGGGGAGCTGCGTGACTTGGTTCTCAGTTGCTGACTATAGACGAGAGTCTTTAGCCATTCGACCACTCTTCAAAAAATGCGTAACGAGTGAGATCACAATAAGTTAAACCCCTATCTCACGCAAGCGCTCACAGGACAAGGAAACTTTAAGGCGAGTTTAAAATAAATCGTTCACGTAACAGAGGATCCATGAGCATTGGTCAACGAAACAACGAGTCGATCACGCAGCTAAACCACTGGCGTCTGTTTTTTACAGATCTGGAATTTACAAATTAAGTTTATATGCTTTAGGGTGTCAACCGACTATTTGGAAAATTGAATCTACTCACGAATAGCTGCCTACGTGTACGAAATGTATTAGTAGAATGTGTTTGCACCTCAGCGTCCAGCCCGGCTAAGGCGCAGTTTCGTTCCGCTCGCAGCCTAAAAGCGAGCTTTGCGAGTTTGCACCACGTACTTGCGGCTTACGATTTTTGACTGCTTCACTTCGCTAGCAGCGTATACATTTTAAGATATTTTACTTATTGATAGATTTTGGGGGAACCAGACGAGCTATAAGCTCGTGAATAAAACACAAAATGAGCTAAATAATCTTCTATATTTATTTCTTTACATAAACAACAAATAAATTTCATTCTAGTAAGGAAAATATAAAAAATGTTTACTTCCTGTCATTTCGCTGTAAGAACTGGTCCGAGCTTCTTCGAAAAACAACGTGTGTACTAAATTTATACCAAAACGGCCGTAAAAATTAGACAATTAGGGTGTATATGTACACATATATACGTATAAACCAATTTCAATGACACCCCAAAACGTGTTCTTGTGACCATGATCAGTTCTCATTGACTACTTCCGACCTTAGGTCACCCCATAAGAGTCACAGCAATAGCCCATCTTTCCTATGGAAGTTCACTAACACTGAACCAACCACTAAGACTCAGCTATCCATTTTTTGACTCTGTTTATAACCTCAAAAATGGAAAAATATCTCCTTAGCGAATTTCCATAAGAAAGGTGAGTCCCTACTATATGAGGTTGTTGTCTGGAGGAAAATGCTTTCAAAGTTGCAAATATAGGAAAATTATGGAGTGGTTGTAGAAGGGAATGGCGCTTAGAACTATTGAAGCTTACTGGACGGCAACAACAAACGCGGATATTGTACCAGATGGAGTACCTCCTATCGATCTTCTCGTTAAAGGAAATGTGGGCCATAAAGGATGGGCAGAGAGGGTGACAGGAAAAATACAATTGAACAGTGGCAGATAAGGTGGTTTTCTCCAAATGAAGGTCCAGGAGGTTGGACGAGAAAGCTGGTCCGTAATCTAGGTACATGCACACCTAGACATTTCGGCGAGGTGGACCATTAGATAGACAAGCCCTCACGGGGCCCGCAGAGTTTGGAAGCTACCTCCATAGATTTCACGCAGGATGCCTATATTGTGGAATGGAAGACATTTTGGAGTACACTATCCTCAGGTGGCTAGATGGAAGTGTGACAGATACGAGCTAAAGATTGTAGTTGACAGCATAACCGATATTAAAGATCTGGCCTAAGTAATGCTAAGAAGTCAATAAGATTGGAGGGCAAAGACCAAATTTGAAAAATGCGTACTGTCACAAAAAACTATACTGAGGCGATGTACATGCACATATAAGATATAATAATAATTATGAGGGAGAGGGGGTTATCCGGTGGAAGTCCGGTACAACCCTATACTTTGATTTAAACTGCTTTAGAATTGAGAACCACGCGACCGTAGTGGGGAGTAGATACTCGCCACGCGCTGGATCAATCAGGAAAGGGCAGTTGTCATATCAAACGATGCACCTCGTGCCAGATTTCTGTTAAATTACATTTCATTTGAAAGTCATTGCAAACATGTGAATTGCTTGATGAGTAACTATTAACATTGGCAACAATGCGTCCATTCATGCCCATGCCAATGCACTCGGCCGATCCTAAAGAAGTTTAAATCAAACTATAGTAGGGAATACATGGTTGATTTCCCCTCACCAACGAAAATAATAGACCAATTAATTGGCCTAGCCTGAAGAAATGTATAACGGATCCAGACTGGAGTAAACTCATGATGAAAAAGAAGAAGAAAACAATGATATACCTAAATGTTTCACAATGGCAATAAATGCACGAAAGGAAAGTATAAATGGTGGACAGACGGTGAGTTCAAATATCTGCCACCAGAGCCGCTAGTTGCAGTTAACTTTGCCGCAATGTGTGCAATTAAATTGATGACAAAGTTTTGCCACAACTTGAACTAAAACTGGACTTTACGAGGGATTTAGGATTCAAACACATTGTAACGAACGTGTTTAGATTTTGTAAAGTTGGTAATCCTGTAAAGTGGTCGGTTTATTGTTGGTCACCGCAAGAGGTGGGGATTTATGCGTTTATACGAAATTATAAAAGTAATATATTAACAACTATAGGTGCGTGCGACTGCATACGCGCGAACATGACTACGCATCCTACTAATATTCAAAAATTAAACTAGTTTGTATGTATACATATAAAGTTTTATTAATCTTAAATAACATACTTACAATAAAATCATCCTAAATAAATAAATGATGAATTCAGGTTTATAACTAACTAGCTGGTACCTGAGGCTTCACTTTCAGATGTGATCAAATAAATAGAATGAATATCGGATAAATATCGTACCTTACCAATTAAAAAAATACGATCATAGATCCGAGTTCCATGACGCAAAAACGCTCAGTAAGTTTCGTCCAAATCGATCTAGGCCTACGTAAATTATTAGGTATGCAATAATCAACTCTAAAAATACCGTTTTCCGCTAGTTTGTTATAACTCCCGAAATAACATAAAAATTACAAATCAGGTCTTGACGTGTATTTAACATCTATGAGTACATGTCACAATATTGCATACTGTTTTGATATATTATATTTCACGGTTAAACACTTGTAAAAGTGTTAAGCTGTTGATCCAAAGCAGTTGTTTATTTATAATAGTCGCGTGTCTCGTCCGTTCACAAACCTCATAATTTTTTCCATCATTTTTCCATTTTTAAATAGGATCCATAAATATTTCCGGGATAAAAAGTAGCCTAGATCAGTCTCTGAAAAATCTTCTACATGTAAATGAAAGTTTCGTCAAAATTTGTTCAGCCGTTTCGGAGATTAGCCCGGACAAACAAACAGGTATACAGACATAAAACAAATATTCATGTTTAGGATTTGGTAAAGTGTGAATATCCAAGCTTAGAAAAACGTATTAATTTTGAAATAACAGGCAGACACTTCAATTGTATTTACAGTATGTGTATAGATGGACCACTGAACCACTACAGATGAAGTATATGTAAGTTCAACTTAAAACAAAAGTGACCTCTTTTTAGTTTCTATTGTAGTTGTTGTTCTTTAATCGTGTTTTGGTTAATTGCAAGCCTAACTTAAAATTATGTTAAGTTTTTATCCAAATCAGCTGTTTTATTTATCAAATGTAACAATATATGTTTGAATTAAATTATAATACAGTCGGCATTGTTCGTTCTGTTTGTGTTTGCTTTTAGTTTGTCAATCTAACCTAAAAAAGCTGTTGATTGTGAATAGTAAAAAACTGATTCTAAATTTGCTAAGTTGGTTGCTTTGGTAACTAATGTAAACAAACATGTGTTGCTAAGCTTTTGATCCGAACAGCTGTTTTATCTGTATTAGAGGTGGGATTGAACCCTAGAATGTTCACCATTTCTACGCTTTAAAATAAAATTTAGCAAAATCCGTTCTTAGTGTGCGTCTATGAACCCATAAGAATAAACCTTTAAATTTTCGTATTTGTATTTTAAGTAGTTTTTACCCTGCGTTGATTCTATGCCAGTCAGTTAGTCAGCGATTCAGCCATTAAAGCCGCATATTATATATGTGCACATGTTTAAAATCGTTAAATTTTATTGTACTTAATATTAGGGCGAGATTTAGAATATCTGAAGAAAGAATACTGACTCTGTTATTAAGTCTTACATCTGCTGTGGTTGTATTGGTTTTGAAATGTACGTATGCAAAATACATAAAATTGAAGTGTGTGTCTGTGATTTCGAAATAAACACATTTTTCTCATTTCATATGGCTATTCTCGCACTTTACCAAAAACCTAAACAAGAATTGTTTTTTATTTTTTGTCTTTCCGTCTGTTTGTCCGGGCTAATCTCAGGAATGGCTGACCAATTTTAACGAAACTTTCATTTGCATGTAGATGGCTTGTCATAGATTAAGCTATTCTACTTTTTATCACGGAAATATTTAGGATTCCTATTTAAAATTGGGTAAAATGTAAAAATTTTGAACGAAACTAGGGGTTTTGCGACCGGACGTAACACGCGACCATTATAAATAAAACCACTGATTCAATCAAAAGCTTAACACTTTGAAATGATCATCTGTTTTTTAATTTACCATATACGCTGGTTTAACAGTTAAATATATATCAAAACAGTATGCAATAATGTGAAATGTACTCATAGACGTTAAATACACATCTAAACTTGTAATGTTCGTTCAAGAGTTAAGAGTGTAACAAATTGGCGGAAAGCGGGATTTTTGGCGTTTATTGGTGCATAGCTAGGCCTAAAAGTGATACAGAGATTGATTTGGGCGAAACCTCACTTTGCGCTTTTGGACCATGGAACTCGGATCTAAAATATTTTTTTTTAATCGCGTGTAATGGTAAGACACAGTGATTACCCGATAGACATTACAATTTATTTAATCACACCTGGTACCAGTTAGTTGTCAATATAAATGTATACGTCTCATGTTACAATAAAACATACATTCCATTCTACGCAAAACGAGAAATAGAGATTGTTACACAGTCTATAACAATGTTTCAGTTGTTTACAACCAAAATTTCCAGCTTCTACACAGCTTGACTTGTTTACAAAGAATCAACATTTCCTCTAATAGCAGGCGTTGGCTTAAACGCCTACAGCGAAAAATATGTTTATTGTGGTTGTTAAGAAAGGGCTCAGCGGAGCGGGATATTACGAGCCCACCCTTTGGGGGAGGGGGTAGTTAGGAAGGGTGCTTACAGCGTGGAAAGTTATTATTTTGCTGCACGTAATTTCGGAACATTTTTTTTACTTCGGTCGTCAAGCTGTGAAAGTTTACGGAAAGGTACATGATAGTAAAGTAAATTAAATTGAATGGCATACGCATCTATTTAGCCGATTCGAAATGATGACGGTTTTTCATTAGGTAATGAAGTGCATCCTTATATTATAACGTGGTTTTTAACTTTTATAGACATTTAAATATAGCTTATAAAAAACTAGGCAACATTGCGTGCTTCGGACGCCACCCTCTGCGTCCGAGACACAGCAATTTTAAATTTAATAAAGTTTTCCATCGAAAAAGAGTAAAATATTTCTTTTGTGGAATGAAAAAGGTCAAGGTCTACTTTAAACAAAGCACCAGTATATATTAGAAACGTTGATGTTCTTCAAAACGTTTCCCAGATACACTATATTTAAATTTGATTTTTCATAAGAAATTATATTTTCAATAATCAAAAAATCAATCTACGTTGCATTTGCCATCCGATGTGCTTATATCAATAATAAATCGATGACGCAGGTGAACAGCTGACGTTAGTTGAGCGAATTTCCAAATGAAGTTTATACATTTTAAGGTTTCTACCAACTATTTGGGATATTGGTCTACTCATGAAGGCGAATAGAGCTGCCTTAGTGTTCGAAATATATTAGTAGAATTTGTTTGCATCTGAGCCTCCATTCGCGACCAACGCGCTGCTTCGTGCCGCTCGTGCGGAAAACCTTCTTCTCTGAATCAAGTCAGAAGCTCCCAATACGGTAAAATTCACCACGTACTATGAGGTAGGGTAAACAAAACAGAAGGTGCAGAATAATATCCAATATTAGTTTTGTTTAGTGAAACCCCAAAAAATGTTTACTTACTTTCAAAACAAAACGTGCTTCTGTTTGTTGGAATTTGTTTGGCTAATGAACTCGTAGGAGCGACTTAGAAAACCAACGTGTGTACCAAACTTTGACCAAATCGGACGTAAAATACGGTCATTAAAATGAGAAAACATAAATACATACATATGTGCAATTTGTAATGATCTTTTAACGATCGGTGCTCATTGGACATTCCCGACATTAGAGTCACTGCAATAGCTCATCTTTCCTATGGAAATTCGCTGAACCAGGATTGCAATAGTAAAACTGGAATGGCAAACAAACTAAACTGAGATGAGAGAAAACACAGACACCAAGCCAAACACACAGAGAATGGGTAATAACCAAGACAGGCTGTCTTTTCGAAAGCATAAAAGGATTGCCCTCCTAAAGTAGGTCAAAATCAGTTAGGGTAAACAACCCTACGCCTTCTCTTTATGGTCCTGGCACTGGCTCTAGTAACAGTACCTTTCGGTGGCTCTTCCAGTTCCCCCAAAATCGACTAAAACGTAAAATACCATAAAAGTACCCGATTCAAATACACGCTGGGGACTTTACCGATTTGCAGCCTGTTGGGATGCTAACTCACTTCGCGAGTTCGTTCTCGTCAAGCCGAAGCAGTCATTAATCCGAGGCAGCAAAGTCGAGTTGTAAACTAGCAGATCCGGGAACGAAACAGATCCGGGGCTGGAGGCTGAGGT